>CM046444.1:98704544-98898743 GCA_025506515.1 Flaveria trinervia
AGAACAGCTCTTCAGTCGTTTTACAAAACTATAGAAAGTAAAACATAAACTACTGATATCACAACTACTGAAGAAGTACTCTTCAGCTGTTGTGACAAACTACTGAAACTCAGTACTTGATCTTCAGACTTGAACTTCAGACGTTTCATCATGCTGATGACTTCAGTAGATATCATCAGCTGATGTCTTCAGTCTTTGTCTTCAGACTTTGTACATCAGTTGTTGATCTTCAGCACTTGTAAACTCTTCAGCTGTTGTACTTCAGTACTTTGGTCTTCACTTCAGCACTTGTGTTCTTCAGCTGTTCAACTTCAGCACTTGTGTTCTTCAGCTGTTGAACTTCAGCACTTTAGTTCTTCAGCTGTTGAAGTCTTCAGCACTTGATCTTCAGCTGTTGGAGTTTTCAGCACTTGTCGAACTGCTGATGAGCCTTCAGCATTGTTTGTGATATCATGTGGGACTTAGAGGTTTTCTGATCTTGGCTCATTGGTTCTTTTTTGGTCCAACAAAAGCAGGTTCGAATATCTCTCTATCTACCTGCAAGTCTAAGCTATTTATACTGAAAACAAAAAGTAAAGGACTAACTAATTACAAAAATAGTCCCTACACTATTACAAAATATTAAAAGACAATAACAACATGTTAATCTTTCTTAGAGCACTTAACAATAATACCACCATTTGAAGTGTGGAGTGAAGTCCTGTGGCATTTCCCGTAAGGAATTTTGGACATTGTGCGTGAATGACTCCACTTCAGCACCACCTTAGGCTTTCCAGAAATAGGATCCACTTCAGACCTTCGAATGTACCTCTTTGGTTGTTGAGGTCTGAAGTTTACCCATCTATGTGGTATTCCTTCTTTAGTGTGCCTCAAACCAGCCTGACATTTTCCTTGGATCGGCATATAACAAGTTTAAGCATGCCAGCTGTTGAGCTCAAAACCAGAAGAGTCTTTAGATCATGTGGAATTTGATGTACTATATTCCCTTCTCCCTCTTAAATTTTTACGTTATGCTTTGTTTTATTTGGAACTATTTCATGTTTTGAGACTTATGATTGTGATATCTTTGAAACTTATAAATTTAATATTTACATTTAAATATAGCGTTATGTGGCTGTGAACAATCTTAACCCTCACATCTCGACGATTCCGCCGTCAACGTTGGGGTGTGACAGATTGGTATCAGAGCCCATAACTATAGGGATTTGGGTCATTAGAAATGGTGACTAGACTATAATTTATGCATGAACCTTGTAGAATAATATTATTATTCTTGTAAATATATATTGTTTTGCATGCTACATAATGTTATGCCTTCTTATGTGCAACTTGATGCCTTAGCATGGATTGCCTTATAATTGTTAAAACTTTGTTACTTGACTCCCTAAACTTATCCTTGACTCTTTGACTCTCCCCGACAAATGAAACTTCTTAATCTTATTCTCGACGACACGTGGAATCGTATACTTATGCTTATGACTTGGATCTTTAGACTTATGTGTAATCTATGAAAATCTCATCAAGGTTTTGATTTCATGAACCTAAGAAATTTGTGTGACTCATAGACACATGTATCCTGGTTTTCCTGGCAAAAGGCATCAGGCTAAGGCAAGCATATCGCATAAATCCTACGGGACTAGTTATGCTTACCTGGGGATTTCTAGGATGAGTGAAAAACTATGGTCAACATACACAAGTTTCTAAGGCGATTGGGTCAACTTACCTTGACGTGTCAATGATTCCAAATGGTAATGCGTTACCAAATGAACCATTCCATGTGCCTTACAACTTTTGACTTATCCTTGTTAAAAATTATAAACCTTGTTATTCTCCCTCTCCCATGTCTAACTCATTTTGTATTTCCAGCATGTCTCGTCATCATGGAAAGCATGGAGGTTCGAATCGTAAGCTAGCCACCATGATTGCCCGGCAAATGACTGCTATCATCCCGACCATGGTTGCTGAACTCAATAGCACTTTGATGACCAACTCTAGCAATAATGGGAATGGTCAAGGAGAGAATAGTGCTAACCAAGGGCGCAACAACCAAACTTGCACTTTCAAGCATTTTAGCTCGTGCAAACCCATTAGTTATAGTCGAAAGGAAGGAGCCACTAGTCTTCTTGAGTGGTTCGAGAGCATGGAGAATACTTTTGTCAATTGTGAGTGCCCTGAGGCACTTAAAGTTCGTTATGCCACTAGTATGCTCCAACAAACGGCTCTTACTTGGTGGAATAGCGAGAAGAGAAATCGTGGAGCTGATGCAATATTGGCACTTTCTTGGGATGAGTTCAAGAACATCACCATCGTGAAGTTCTGCCCGAGAAATGAATTACAAAAGTTAGAGGAGGAATTCTGGAACATGAAGCAAGATGGTGGTGACCACTTGGCTTACTCAAGTAGGCATCATGAGTTGAGTATACTACTGCCTCACATGGTCGACACAGTCCCCCGCAACATCGAGAAGTTCATTAAGGGTGTACCACCCTAAATTCAATGTTGTGGTGGGTAGCCACCCCACAACCTTGGAGGAAGCCATCACTATCACCACTCAACTCACCGAGAATCATATACGAGCGGGCACCATGTCTGTGAAGGGTGCAAAGAAGGTGGAAAAGATGGCTATCGAGACCATTAAGGAGATTAAAGCTGAGCCATCTCACAAGAACAACAACACAACAACAAGCGCAAGTTCACACCGGCGCGTAACTATGATGTGGCTACACCCAACAACCTCAAAGGCAACTGGTACCTGTGGTTGCACCTGTGGCACAAGTGTCTAGGGCTAGGGCCTATGCTGGTCCCCAACCTATGTGCAACACTTGTAGGTATCATCATCTGGGAAATCAACCATGTCGTATTTGTACCTTATGTGGTAAGTATGGTCACTTGGTGGCGACTCGTCACCGTGCACCTAACAACGCTGCAATGGTCACAAACCGTGTTTGCTACAACTGTGGGGAACCTGGTCATTTCCGCCCACAATGCCCTCGTCTAGTGGCTAATGTTCCACAAGCCCGGGGACGTGCTTTCAACATTAATGCAAATCAAGCACAAGTAAACAACGAGGTGGTGAATGGTATGTTAACTTACCTTAAACTTTTGTGACCTAATTCTTTTCATTTGTTGCCTGTATCATTAAATACCTTTAAAATTGAATAGGTATGTTCCTTATTAATAAAACTTATGCATATGTCCTATTTGACTCTGGAGCCGATAAGAGTTTTGTTTCGTTAGAGTTTGGACCCATACTTTCTAAGCCATATACGAACTAGAAAGACCTCTCACCGTTGAAGTTGCCGATGGAGAACCGATCACCGTTGATGTGTTATTTGTGATTGCATCCAAGTCTTGACGCGCATGATTTTCTTATCGATCTTATCCCTATGAAACTTGGAAGCTTTGACGTTATCATTGGTAAGGATTGGTTAGCCAAACACCATGCCGAGATCATTTGTTTCGAGAAGTGCATTCGTATACCGTTACCTTCTGGAGATACTTTGAAAGTGTTCGGTGAAAAATCTTCCAAAGGGCTTAAACTCAAGTCATGAACTCAAGCCCAGAAATGCTTAAGCAAGAAGTATATGGCCTTCTTGGCTTACGTGGTCAACACAAAAGTCAAAAGGAAAGAACTTAAGGATGTCCTGATCGTACGAGACTTTCATGGAGTGTTTCCCAATGACCTTAGTGGTTTACCTTCCGTGCGTGAAGTCGAGTTTAAAATCAATTTTGTTTTCGGAGCAAACCTCGTGGCTAAGTCACCATATCGGCTTGCACCATCGGAAATTCGAGAACTCTCTAGTCAACTTCAAGAGCTATCCGAGAAGGGCTTCATTCATCCTAGTTCTTCACCTTGGGGTGCACCTTTTTATTTCGTGAAGAAGAAAGATGATCGTTTCATATGTGCATCGACTATCGTGAGCTTAACAAGCTTACCATCAAGAACCACTATCCTCTTCCTCATATCGATTACTTGTTTGGTCAACTTCAAGGAGCTGCTATATTCTCAAAGATTGATCTATGATCTGGATATCACCATTTACGAGTCCATGATGATGATATCCCAAAGACCGTGTTCTGTACTTGTTATGGGCTTTATGAGTTCATGGTCATGCCTTTTGGTTTAACCAATGCTCCTGTTGTCTTCATGGATCTCATGAACCGAGTATGCAAGCCTTATCTGGATATGTTCGTGATCATCTTCATTGTGACATACTTATCTATTCCAAGTCCCATATTGATCACGAGCTACATTTGCGACAAGTTCTTGAGTTGTTGAAGAAAGAGCAATTGTACGCGAGGTTCTTGAAGTGTGAATTTTGGCTCGAGGAAGTTCAATTTCTAGGACACATGGTGAATAGCCAAGGAATTCATGTTGATCCTGCAAAGGTGGAAGCTGTGAAGAATTGGTGTGTTCCTACAACTCCTACTGAGGTTCGTTCTTTCCTAGGACTTGCTAGTTATTATCGGCGATTCATTGCCAACTTTTCGAGGATCACGAAGCTGCTCACTTCTTTGATACTAAAGAATAAACCATTCGAGTGGGGGTTCGAGCATGAAGAATCTTTTGAAGCGTTAAAGTACAAGTTGTGCAATGCTTCTATCTTGACCCTACCCGATGGAAATGACGATTTCACCGTATATTGTGATGCATCAAAACAAGGCCTTGGTGGTGTCCTCATGCAACGAGGGAAGGTCATAGCTTATGCATCGAGACAATTGAAGGTTCACGAGGTGAATTACAAAACACACAATCTCGAGCTTGGTGTTGTTGTCTTTGCTTTGAAGATTTGGAGACACTACTTGTATGGTACGTAATGTATAGTCTACACCGATCAAAAAGCCTTCAAAACGTTTTTAATAAAAAAAGATCTCAATATGAGACAACGTCATTGGGTGCAGTTGATTAATGATACGATTTTGACATTCGTTACCATCATGGTAAAGCAAATGTTGTAGCTGATACACTGAGCCGAAAGATTCACAACAAGATGATCTCATTCCAAGAAATTCGCGATCGACAACAATGGTTTGACACTTGGGTGAGTTTGATACTGAGGTTTGACTAGATGTCAACGAGACTACAGTATTGTTGCAAAACTTGAGAATAGATAGTGACATCGAGTCTAGTATCTTGGAGGCTCAACAAGTGGTGCAACATGAAGGAAGAATGAAAGATGAACTGGACCATAATCTTTTAACCCGATTGGAAACGAAACCCATGGATTGATGTACTTCACAAATCGAATTTGGGTTCCAAATCACGATAATCTTCATACCTTTATCATGAACGAGGCTCATCAAACTCGATATTCTATTCATCTTGGTTCTGATAAGATGTACATGGATCTACGTGGTCGCTATTGGTGGCCTAGAATGAAGAAGGATATAGCAACTTACGTAGCTAAGTACCTCACGTGTACGAAGGTTAAAGTCGAACATCAATGTCAAGTGGATTACTTGAGCAACCCGAGATTCCTATGTGGAAGTGGGAACACATATCCATGGACTTCATAACTAAGATACCCTGAACCTCTCGTGGACATGATAGCATATGGGTTATCATTGACCGATTGACCAAATCAGCACATTTTATACCCATACGTGACACTTACAAGACATCAAGGTTGGCTCGTATATACGTTGATGAGATTGTAAGTCGTCATAGGGTACCTCTACACATCATATCCGACCGAGACGCTCGTTTCACTTCGCATTTTTGGTTGTCTATGCAAGAACTTTTGGGTACTCAATTGGATCTATGCACAGCTTACCATCCTCAAACTGATGGTCAAACTGAGCGAACGATCCAAACCTTGGAGGATTTGCTACGCATGTGTGTCCTTGACTTTGGTGGTGATTTGGATACGCATCTACCGCTCACAGAATTTTCGTATAACAATAGTTACCACTCGAGTATCAAGATGGCACCATTCGAAGCACTTTATGGTCGTAAATGTCGTTCACCGATTTTTGGACCGACATTGGTGAAAACTTCATCACTGGTCATGAACTTATACAAGAGATGACCGATAAAGTGTCTATAATCCGCAAGAACCATAAAGTGGCAAGAAGTCGACAAAAGAGCTATGCTGATAAGCGACGTAAGCCATTGGAATTCCAAGTTGGGGAGATGGTTCTTCTTAAGGTTTCACCATGGAAAGGTGTTGTTCTCTTTGGAAAGAAGGGTAAACTGGCTCCAAGATTTGTAGGACCTTTTAAAATCCTAAAAAGGGTTGGAAAGGGGGCTTACCAACTGGAGTTACCTTCTGACCTTAGTGGAGTTCATCCTGTGTTTCACGTTTCAAACTTAAGGAAGTGCTTGGCCGACGAAAGTCTACATGTTCCGCTGGAAGACATTCAGATCGACGAATCGTTGCATTTTGTCGAAAAACCAGTTGACATCATGGATCGCATTATGAAGAAGACTAGAACCACAACTACCCCAATTATCAAGGTTCGTTGGGAGAATAAACGTGGCGCCGAATTTACTTGGGAACGTGAGGAGCACATGAAAATAATACATATTCTTATTCGTATAGTTTCATTTTTCTTAATTTCGGGACGAAATTCTTTAAGTTGGGGAGACTATAACATCTCGTATTCTTCCGTTAATAGAAAGTTAACTTCGTTTATTCTTACAAGGGTCATTATTGTCAATTATGGAACTTATGTTTTATGTATGCTTATTCTTTTTAATTTGCATTAAGTTTTAATTTATGATAAAAAAATTTAATCAATTAAATAATATTAATTATGTTGATATTAATAATAGTATCAATAACAAAAAGTTATATTAATGATAATAATATTAATAACAATAACCGAAATAAGTGATAATAATAATAATATAATAATAATAAGAATAATAAGTTGAAAGAGTAATCAAGTCAAGAATGAAGTTTAGGGGGTGGTTTTGTTAACTTTGGAACTTTAAAAGAAAGTTTTGTGGATAAAATAACAAAACTTAAAACCTAAGGGGCTAAATTGTAAATTTTTAAACCCAAACACCCTCTCCCCGTTTTTCTGGCCGCCGGCCGGCCAAGCCCGGCGCGGCGCCGGGGAGGTCCCAAGACCCACTAAACATCACCGTTTTGTTACCCAAATCATCCCAATCGCTTCGTTATCATGATTCGAAACCCGTTATGAACTTTAAAGGCATTTAAACGCCAGTTACAAAGACAATCGATCGAGTAACCGACAATCCATAATCACCGAGCCGTTCGACATCTAAAACACAATAATAATTGAATTAATTGCACCTACATGATCGTTTAATTGTACCTAAACTCCTGCGCAACATAATTTTACCTTAATCACACTTAAACAATCCTAACTACTCTCACGACTCACCGCGACCTGCAACCTTAGTGAAACCAACCTTCTTAGCTCTCTTAATCAAAAGTGATCGAGGGTTTTTCATCTTCAAGATCATTAGAAGCTTCGTGTGCAACGAATTTAATTGGCATCATCGTTTGAACATCGATCAAGCTCTAAGTGTTCTCGAACGTCCTTTGTCTTTCTCGCTAACAATTCGATCTCAAATTGGGTAAACAAATTCATGGATCTGCTCGGTTTTACTTTGGGATTAAAAGCCCCAAGGTTAATTCATGATCATAATCGAATTGGGGATCGATTTGGAATTAAAAGATTCTAAGGTTCATATGTGATTTGGGGGTTTTTGTTAATGTGAAGTCGGGTTGGATCGATAAACATCCGAGCATGTTCTTGACGGAAGGATAAACAAAGAGCAAAAACCAAGAAACAGTCAATAATACGAACTATAATTGAATGGTTTCATTGATAAAACCTAACGATTACAAGCTCGTTACAACATAAGAATCAAAAACTCTTGGTAAGGGAAAGATCGAGCATGATCTCCCCTCTCATCAGGTAGTGCCTAGGCTCCGGCACACTCTCTCTAAAATCCTTATCTCTCTACACATTGATACTGGTATATATAGGCCTCGGCCTATATTAGATGCGACTGGGCCATTTGTGCGATTGGACCATACGTATGGTTCAATCGTACAACTGGACCATGTGTATGGTTCAGTCTTACGAATGTCCTAACTGCATCTCTTAGTCGCACGACTGGTCCATTAGCATGGCTCAGTAATACGACTAAGTCTCATTCGCATATGCTCCTACGAATGACCTAATTTCATGTGTTTACAACATATCAGGTGTATTACATTAAGCCTAGACTATTCGACAAGCGACGGACATGATATGTTGTAAACACATGAAACTGGGTCATTCAAAAGAGCATATGCGAATGAGACTCAGTCGTATGACTGAGCCATGCTAATGGACCACTCGTGCGACTGAGAGATGCAATTGGGACATTCGTAAGACTGAACCATACGCATGGTCCAGTCGTACGATTGAACCATACATATGGTCCAATCACACGAATGGGCCTAGTCACATCTAATATGAGCCAAGGCCTATATATACCAGTTTCAATGTATAGAGAGATAAGGGTTTTAGAGAGAGAGTGCCCGGGAGCCTAGGGGCTGCCTGATGAGAGGGGATATCATGCTCGATCTTCCCCTTGCCAAGAGTCTTGATTCTTATGTTGTAACGAGCTTGTAATCGTTAGGTTTTATCAATGAAACCATTCAATTATAGTTCGTATTATTGATTGTCTCTTGGTTTTTGCTGTTTGTTTATCCTTCCGTCAAGAACATGCTCGGATGTTTACCGATCCAACCCAACTTCACAGTTAACTTGGTATTTAAGAATTAAAACCCATGTTCTATCGCGGCCGAGAGCCTTGGTTTACTGGTCACAATCACACATCCCATGCTAGAGGTCCCGGGTTCGAACCCGGGGACCTCCATTATTTTTTAGGGAACTTCTACAACTTTTAAAACACATAAAAAATTCTAAGAATTATGAAAAAAAATCATTTTATAAACTTCGTCTATTTTAAACCATTTAAATATTTTTCTATATTTTATTTATAAAAATATCCTTATATTTTATTTAAAATTCTAAGTGAATGTTATAGTTAATATATATTTTGTAAAATTTAGACTTAAAATACTAGTTTATTATTTCAACCATTGTTTATTTAAGTTGTCGATTTAATCGTGTTCATTTTTATTACAAAACCTTAATTAAACTTTATGAATAATACTAAATTTTTATAAATGTTATTCTTGTCCCATATTTTATAATATAAATAAATCGTTTCCACGAAAATATAATTGGTATCATTTGTTAAATATAAATGACAAAACCTCAAACCTCAAATAGAACCCTAGCTCATAATAATTCATTAAACTTAATATTAGACTTTAATCTTATGCTTAAATATATTTAGGTGTCTTGTGACGATACAAATCAGAACGACGTTTATTATTATTTTTATTAATCTTCATTGCATACTTATTGATCAAGTGAGTTTTCTTGCCCCTTTTTATGATTTTCACACTATTTTAGGGTGAAGCATGATACTTATATATCATACACTTAAAAACGTTTGAGACTTTTAAAGCACTTGTAATTCATCTTTATATTTTGTCATGGTTATTTGTGTGTTGTAAGTGATTATATGAGATACATAGTTTGTTTACAATCATTAACTATTGCTAGCGTGGCGACGTCTTAGATCTTTGGGCGTGACAAGCCTATTTGGTGCTAAAGCCGAGGTATTGCCGGCTCCTGATGACGTATGCTTGTTCATCATGGGAACCAAATACACTTAGCCAATCATATATACTTGTAATCAAGTCGAGGTTTGGTTGTAACGATATGTATTCTATAACCTTACTAACTTATAACCTATGACATGAATTGCTACTTGTAACCTTGTTATATTATATATGAAAACCTTGGAAACTCATCAACTTTTTAGTTGACCTTTTATTTTTATTATGTTTCAGGTAATCCTCAAATTTAAGGTTATCGTTTGAAGCTTGCAATAATACTAGGACTTAGACCTAGTTAAATGAATAAATTGTTTACGTTATGCTTTGTTTTATTTGGAACTATTTCATGTTTTGAGACTTATGATTGTAATACCTTTGAAACTTATAAATTTAATATTTACATTTAAATATAGCGTTATGTGGCTGGGAACAATCTTAACCCTCACATCTCGACGATTCTGTTGTCAAGGTTGGGGTGTGACAACCATGGTCATCATTGTCAGAGTCATTGGAGGGTAGAGCAATAGTCTCAGAATCCGAGTCACTGTCGTCGTGATGCCACTTCCTCCTAGTTGGCGCCACATAATCCTCCCGGGCCACATGCCCAAACAGTCTCCTTACCGGGGGCTTCACCTGCTTGCCCCGGTATACCTTCATCCTCCCGAGGGTGGTGTCATCCATGACCTCAAGTGTAACTGCATCATGACTCTCCTTAGGTAGCGAGGGTAGCTTCTGGTCAATAATCATCTGAAGGAACGCGGGTACATACAAAAGCCGTCCTTTCCCTTGGCTTCTATGTTCTCGACCCAGTAAGTTAAGATTATCCGTGAGAAGCTGAATGCATGATTCAGTACCAGAGCCACATAAGCGTTCTGGATCTGATCAGACATCTCATCAAAGCCTCCCTTCCTCGAGGTTATGCAATTGAGCAGCACATGTGCCAAGTACTTGAACTGGGGGCATATGTTGCTCTTGTTGAGCACACCTGTGTTTATGTCCCCAGCGTACTTAGCTTGAAGAATACAACCTCGAATTATCAGTGGATGCAATCTGGTTGGGCAGTCACCATCTTCAGATCTTCCTCTAACACCCTCCTTAGATCTTCCTCACTGATCTCAATCTCCTCACCAAATATGGAACTCCGAATACGATGCAGTTTAGCAGAGCTGTCTACTACAGCGCTTTCCTAAAAAGCCTGCTGAATTGATCGATATGGTGTGCATGGGGTAGATATGGCCTTGAAGATCCTTGATCTCCGTAGGAAGGCAATAATCCCAGCAAAATCAGATGCATTCCGGGAGGTGACAGATGCGCACAGAGGTTATGCTTTGTACGTCCATCTAGTCGCCATGTTTTTGTTACAAAAGATAAATAAATGTTAGAGTTTGTGTAAGTAAATGACATTTGAATTTAATGGACTTGAATCATTCTGTTCTGTCGTGTGAATGGACAGTGCGACTGAGTCTTAGTCGTGCGAATGAGCTCAGTCGTGCGAATGAACCTGCGGCTTAACTGAGTTGTATGTTGTTCTATGTGGTTGAACCAGTTGTGTGACTGACCTCATACGCATGGTTCATTCTTGCGATTTAGTCATTCACCCATTTCGATCGTGCGATTGAGGTTCATTAGTATGTCCAGTCGCATATGTCTCTGTACGGTACTGTATAATCGGTTCTTGGTCTATACTTGATGTTAAACGTTTAGGTTAGACTCATTTGACTCGCAATCAATCAAAATAACACTTAGTACTAAATAAATCGACGTTTAAGTCCATGTTAGTGGTTTATTTTGAAGGTTTGTCTCGGTTTAGTTTTCACCCAATTCGGTAATTAGGGCTTGATTAATCTGAGCATTTAGGTCATTTTAGTCTTGCATTACCTGTAGAAACAAAGCGTAATCATTAGTCTCACAAATAGGATGCTAAATCACGGACACGAAATTTGGGCAGAGCAATCTTCTTTCGTTCGATTTAAGTGCGATTTGGGGTGTGATGAGTGTCTGCGATCGACTCCCCTCTATTTATACTAGGTTTTCCTTCAGTCGTGCGACTTGCTTAGTCGGTCACATTTAGTCGTGCGACTAGGTTTCAGTTGTGCGACTGACTCATTCGGTCACATCCATTCGTGCGATCGGATCATTCTGGTGATCAGATCGTATGGATTGACCCATGCTTATGGTTCAATCGTATGTTTGGTCCATATGTGTGGTTCAGTCATGTGATTGGGCTCATTTGTATGATCCAATCGTGCAACTGGTCCATACTTATGGTCCAGTCATGCAAATGGCTTGTACTCATGAGTTTGACCTTATGACCATTCAAATACTTAGCCTTTTTAACTATAGATAAAACGTTACGATCGATGATTATCTCAGACATGATCCTTTTAACTTTGAAAATTGTTGATCACCTCAGACATGATTCTTTTAACAAAGAACCAATTGGTCACCTTAGACGTGACCTCTTTTAAGTGAGTGTTTCATAGATTGAATTCCGATGCCTAGTTTGACTTTTACCAACTAAATGACTAAAAATTAATAAATAAAGCAATTAGAAAATTTAAAAAACAAATTTTAGACATATTTTTGTATTTTTTATTAGAGATGGATTTTAAACCTAGTAGAGTAATTCTAATAGACTTTACTTCCTGGACAACACAACTTCAAATCATGTTTATCATCTCTCGTACGATTCATTTTGGAATCATACATGTATATCAGAATTACTTGGGACATTTTAATAAACAATCTTGATGCTTGATCCTTGTTTTCACTGATAGTCAATAGCAATTTTAGGAAATCATACTAGAGCCACAAGATGCACACAATGATTTAACTTTCAAGAACTGCAATTCACGATGATTATCAGTATACTTGTCCTCTTAAATCCATACACAGATTTTTGACACACATTGGTGATGATTTAAGGTTTAATTATTTCAACAAGCATTTGTGGATCTCACGCTTATATGGTAATCACTTTCCTCAGGAGATTTTGAGCGGTCTATGGGTATGTTTCAAGAAGAAACTATTCTAAGAGCTTTAAAAGAGATGCCAAGCCTCAGGTCAGTGCCATCGCACAACAGAGAGGCGCAAACAACAATGAATTCTAGAATATTTAGGTTATGCTTATCCTCGTGTCAGTGCCACCGCACAGCAGAGAGGCATGTTCGAGCAATTTTTTTTGCACATATCGCACCAACAACATAAGTTATTAGCTTGATTTTGTTTTGCATTTTACATGTGCTTTGCTCATATTTTATGGTCATCCGCACACACATGTGGCGTTTATTTTGCTCTTCACCCTTTATTGGAACAACATTGATTGTGTTAACCAGGGATAATATAGGAATCCACAGCAGGTTGAACAACTTAGTTTGTAATTGAAACCACCAATGAGGTCTACTTGTCTATTGTGTTGAATCTACTAACACATCATATAATGAACTAGCAGTCTCTAGGTCTACTTTCTCTATGTTATCTTGGTAGCCTACTAATTTTACTATCATTTTTCATTTTATTTTGCTTAGACTTTTCAGACTTAAACTTTGACTTTTGCATCTTAATTAGTTAAACCTTTTGAAGTCCCAAACAATTTGTACCTTGTGTACTATTATTTTCCAAATACGTTGAATCAGTATCACATATTTGATTTCTTCCTTTTAGCTAAGATGTCCTCCTCCCTCGTTTTTTTTAAGTAATTAAAATAAAACGACTAATTTAACACTAATCTAACCTATTCTCCCCCTAAAATTCTAAAACATAAAATATTTTTGAGTTTTTGGATTTTATAGAAATAGGAAAATAAAATAAGAAAAATAAAATAAGAAAAATAAAAAACAAAAATTGTCGGACTAAGCATTTTCATCCTCTGTGATGACATCACTTTTCTTTTTCATGCCATTAACCTCTAATAGATATAAAAGTCTTGGTTTATCAAATGCTTTTGTGTAGAGGTCGGCGCGTTGAAAATCCGTCTTTATTTTAACGACATCGATTACATGCTTTTCAAAACAATCACGTATAAAGTGATATTTATCCGATGTGTTTAGTTTTAGGATGTTGGACTGGATTTTTAGTTACAGCTATAGCAGCAGAATTATCAACATAAATAGGAGTGTTAGAAATTGCAAACCGTAGTCCCGCATTTGCTATTGAATCCAAATGATCTGCGAACAGCAACTTGCAGCAGCAACATATTCAGCTTCACAAGTTGACAGAGTAACTAATGTCTGCTTCTTACACTGCCAGGTGACTAATCTTCTCCCAACAAATTGACATCCAGCATACGTTGACTTGTAGTTCATTATGTAGCAGCCGTAATCCGAGTCACTATACGTTGTAAGCTCAAAATCATCATCATGACGATACCACAACCCGAGTGTTGGAGTACCCTTTAGATAACAAAATCCATTTAACTCATATGAGATGGTTGACTTTCGGTTTTGCCTGATATCTGGAACAGACACACGTCACGTACATGATGTCAGGTCGTGAGGCTGTGAGGTACATGAGGGATCCAATCATTTCTCGATACATGGTGGCATCCACCAGATCACCATTTTCGTTGGGTGTGACGTCGTGGTTTGAAGCAAGTGGAGTCCCAACTGCCGAAGCATTCTCCATATCGAACAGACTGAGGATATCGCCTACATACTTGGTCTGATGTAGAAATATTCCCTTAGGTGTCTGATCCACCTATAACCTGAGAAAAAACTTCATCTCTCCCATGGCACGCATCTCAAATTCAGCTTTCATTACTGCTTCAAATTCTTTATATAAATTTTCATTTTTGGAACCGAAGATTATGTCATCAACAGTAAGCCACCATCTTTTTCTTTGATGAACAGTGTACAATCAATCACTCCTCTACGAAATCCGTGTTTCACAGGATGAGTCGAGAGCTTCTCATACGATGCTCTTGGGGCTTGGTGGAGCCCATAGAGAGCCTTATCCAGCTTGTAAACTCTGTCCAGATGATACGGATCCTCAAATCCTTCGGGTTGACTGACATACACTGTCTCCCGGATTTCACCATGAAGGCATGCACTCTTCACATCTAGTTGATAAACTTTAATCTTCATATAAGATGCATAGGCTAGGAAGATACAGATTGCTTCCATTCTCGCCACAGGTGCAAACACTTCATTGTAATCAATGCCTTCGACTTGTCGAAATCCTTGAACCATAAGTCGAGCCTTGTTTCTAATTATGACCCCTTGGTCATCTTTCTTGCATTTCAAGACCCATTTAGTGCCAATGACCATAGCACCTTTTGGTCTATCCACTAGTGTCCATACTCCTAACTTCTTGAATTGAAAAAGTTCTTCTTGCATGGCACTCACCCATGCCTCATCGTTTAAGGTTTCACTTACATATTTTGGCTCAAATTGAGACACAAAACATTGATAAGAACCATCGTGAAGATAGCCTTCTTCCATGACTGAGGCATAATCAGCTGAGTATAGTTGATTTTTTGTTTGTACTCCTGATTGTACATCCCCTATGATGTTCTCCAGAGGATGATATACATGAATTTGGGATCCGGGAGTGGTGGGAATGACTACTTCTTGATCCGGATTTTGAATGCCTGGTTCAGTATCTGTAGTCGATGGAGTGCGAGGTTCCGAAGTGTCATAGGCATCAACATCTGATGCTTGTGTACTTTCAGTAGCAGGAACCTGTTCCTCTAGATCTACATGATCATTCTCCACTTCTTCATCGTCAGAGGAAGAGTCACTTACCTCCAGTGCTCCCCCTGAATGACTAGAAGACTCGGCTTGTAAACCTGATGTCGTCGAGTCTAGTGACGGTGTGTTTAAAACATCTTACATCATTATGGTCATTAAATCATCATCAGGAGGAGAGAGAAGTATGTTGAAGGACATAAAGAATCCATCATAATCGAAAAAGAATACGGGTCCTTTTCCAGCAGGGGTGGTCTATCTCTGAACGTCGACGTTGCACCACACTTCTACTTGACTCGTTGAGTTGTTGTAAACTCTCTTATTCGGCATGTTGTATCCTAGAAAAATTCCTTCTTCAGCCTTTTCACTGAACTTCCTTGACTGAACTTTTCTTCAACAGCGTACATGGTGCGCCAAACGATTCGAGGTACTCTAGATTAGGTTTACGTCGTTAGCGCAACTCGTAACACGTTTTACCATAACGTTTGACCACCAGGACTCGATTTAGGGTGTAACATGCATTGGCAACTGCCTCATTCCAAATTGGAAGGGAAGTTTCGAGTCTGCTAGCATCGTTCATGCTGTCTCTATCAAGCTCCTATTCTTCTGTTCAGCAACTCGTTCATTTGTGGAGTGTAGGCAGATATGAACTGATGTACAATTCCTTTCTCTTTGCAAAATGCCTCCATCCACTGGTTCTTGAATTCAGTGCCGTTGTCTGAGTGAATCTGGAGTAGTCATCAGTGACTACATAACAGTACAGATCACCAGCGATGCTCTTGGTGCTCACAGGACCAAACAGATCCATGTGTAGAAGTTCAAGAGGCAATTCAATAGAATTTACGGGCTTTTCCTTGTGAGACTTCTTGGTCTGTTTACCTTTCTTACATGCTACACAAAAATCTAAAAGTTTAAAATTCTTAACATTAACTCCATTTACTAAATCATTCTAATCAGATGATTCATCTTTCGTGGATTTATGTGTCCCATTCTCCTATGCCAGGAGATCGATTCCCTCTTAGTTGCCATTGACAAGAAGCATTGTACTTGATGATCGGTTATGGAGACCTTTGATAGATCCAAGACATATAAGTCATCATATCTTGAAGCTGACATTAGGATTTGGTCCTCCGGGATAATGTAACCCTTTTTCAACACATAGCACTTCTTGTTATCAAAAACACCTTGAAACCTTTGTCACAGATTTGGGATATAGAAAGCAAGTTATTTTGTAATTGCTGAACGTAGTTGACCTTATCAAACTTGACTTCTGGTTTCCCACTTCGCCTTGAGTGGTGATGTATCCTCCTTTATTTCCAGCAAATGAGACATGTCCCCTTGTAATTTGTTTGAAATTTGAAAGGAGAGACAGGTTCCTGGTCATGTGCCTAGACGCCCCACTATCAACAATCCAGGTGCTTGTGATAGCACTGTAACGGACACCCTGCACAATCAGAGAAAATTATTAGTTTAGGTTTGAGACCCAAGCCTTAACTGTCTTGGGTGACCCAAAGAAATCACACATCATGAACTCAACCCACTGTCCATTTGAGGGTGAGGTCATATCAATCTTCTTATTGTTCTCATTATCAGACACTAGACTTGACTTTTCTTGCCATAAGCCAGTTTTGTGTAGGGCCTGTTTGTGATAAACAGACGACTGGCTTACAGTTTGAACTTTAGGTTCATTTATTCATTTTGGTGGAGTAACAAAACTCCTTTTTGAAGAAATTTGTTTAGTATCATAAAGTTCAATTTTCTTTTTTGGTGTCTGATAATAAGGACAATTAGAAGCGATGTGTCCTCTCTTTCCATAATTGTAGCATGATCTACCTTGGGAAAATTGTCTCTATGGGGAAGTGTGTGATACAGGTGTGACTATAGTCTAGTTGGGTCTGGACAAATCTTTTTTAGATGTTTTTACTTCTTTAACAAAATTTATTGCTTGAACATTTTTAACATATTTAACCTTTTGTTTATTTTGATTGTGACGTGGAGCACGTGAATGGTTAACTAGTTTGGTCATTTTGGGTTCAGAATTAGACATGTTTGAAGCTGACTTTATATTAACCTTTTCAAATTGTTCTTCCAAATTCACAATAGGCATATTACCTTTAGATTTCAAAGTGGCCTCCTTATGTTTAGTGACAGATTCCACCGGTTTACTTGTGGCATCTGGATTACTAGCTAGAGGAGTGGATGCCACATGATCCTTAATTGGATTGTTATTTACTGGTCTATATTTAGCATTTAACAATATCTCATGTGATGGTGGAACCACTTTGTAACCCAACCCCTCCCTGTTATTTCATTCTTTCACAAAAATGTTGAACTATGTGAGAAGAACTGGTTCAACTGTGCAGTTTTTGTTTTAATGAGTTAACTTCGACTTCTAAAACTGCCTTTTCTTTCTTAGTTTCTTCCTGGAGTTTAAGTAGAACTTTATATCATTTGCTTGATTAAAAGCCACAACCTCGGTTTCCTTTAGTATTTTGTTTAAAAGTTCTATTTTCTCTTTATAAATGTGCTTATTTTGTTTTAAAATGCGATTAGCTTCTGTGCATAGTTGTAAGTCATTTACTAAGCTATCATTGTGATCTAATAACCTAGCAAATTTTAATCTATGCTTTCTCTAAATTTGTTACATTCATTGCAAGCATGATTTTCAAAGAGTTGGTCTTTGGTACTTACCTATGAAGTTTTGGTTGAATCCGCCATCAACACAGTGTTTGACTCTTCAGATGCTGGAGATTCTGAACAGGTCGTTCTGAGATCTTCTTCAATCAGTGATTGACCATATTCGCAGTATCTTCATTATCTGACATCACTAGTTCAACTGCGGTTTCACCTTCATTTGCAGTGTCATCATCCAAACCCTCGACATTGGCAATGTTCGATTCACTCGGAGACACAAAACTGAAGGTCCAATCTTGTCCTTCGTCACCTTGAGCAGTCAAGGCCTTTGTCTCTTTGCTTGACGAGGTAGCTCCACTCGTTGGTTTGTCTTGACAGTTGAAGGATGAGAATGGATTCCCGTTACCTGTCTTCTTGGGCTTTACACATTCACGTTTGAAGTGTCCCTTTTCTCCATAGTTAAAGCAGGTAACTTTAGTTTTGTCAAAACCAAAGGTAGTGTCTTTTATGGCTATCAAGTTCTGTCCAGTCTTCTTTACAAACTTTTTTGCTCTTCGGACAGAACTCGCCAAAGCCCACATAATCTCCATTCTTTCTAGTTTATTTTCATCCACCTGCTCATAGTCTTCATCGGCCAGATGGCAATTTCCGATCTTTCCTGCAACTAGACCATTATAAGAATGAACAACCGCTGCTAGAAGGTCCATATGCTCCTTTGCGACCTCCATAGTAATATTTCCAAGACTCTCGATCTTCAACTTGGTAGCATTTGCTTCAGGTGCAATATATTGGGTACTAGATGACTCTAACATTTCAGATTCTGAAGCTGTGGTTTGAGAAGGAGCGGTTGAACTAGACACAAATGTTATTTGAAGAGTTGCTCCTGAACTGGTTGGAGTGGAAGAGAGTTATAAAGTGAAGGATTCTAGTCATAGGATCCTTTCTGAGACCTGTACTTCATCCTTAGTTCCTCCTCCCTCAATCTCAAGATGAAGTTATTTATGTCTAATTTTTCCAGTATATTGTTTTGTCTTAAGTTAGACACAATGAGTCCCACTTCTCTCGCGAACCATCGGCAAAGCTTGGGACCTTATCTTCCATTGACGTTGAGACCCCATGAGTGTGCAACTCACTCATTAGATGGTAGAACCTGTCTATAACATCATCCAAGCTTTCTTTCCCCATTAAGGAGAAGTTATCAAACTCCTTCTTCAAAGCCTTTGCCTTTAGAGCTTTCAACATTGCATTCCCGTCGTATCGTTTCTCCAAAGCTTTCCATAACTTCTTAGCATGTTTGTTCTCTGAAAACTGATCGAATATGTCTTTTGGTATTGACTGAGTCAACAGAGCATACACCTTCTTCTTAGCATTATACTTTGCTTTTTGGCTATCTTCATACCTCCTAAGGTTAATTTAACACCATCAGCTCCAACCGACATCTATAACCTGTCTCAATAGATTCCCAAAGGTTGGGATCAACTCCATTAAGAGATCTCATCATCACTGCTTCTATTATGAGTAATCATCTAACGTTATAAGTTTAGGTGTTTTTATGATTCCCACTCTCATTTTCCAGATGCAAAAGGTTCTGGATCCGTGAGTCCTACCAGCACTAAACGCAGAGAATTGATCTTCCATCTCTTTAACTTTGAACTTTAGAACTCAACTGATTTACTTGTGCGAATGGAACAGGTGTTAATGAGTCAATCGTGCGATTGGACTAATGCAGATGGCCAATGTGTATCGTGTGTATAAAGGGTGCGAATGAATTCTGTCATGCGGTTGAATTCAGTGGTACGTATGGAGTGTGCGATCGGAGATAAGCAAATGGAACTGTTCAGTCGTATGAATGAGTGAGTGACTGAGTTCAATCGTGCGAATGGAAGGTGCGATTGAGTTCAGTCATGCGATTGAGCCAATCGTGCGACTGAAAACTGTTGTTTTTGAACATTCGAAGGTTTTTGACACTTTGACATAAAAACATGATTTTTCAAGAACCCTAATCTGCCGTATGCCTAAAAACGTAAACTTTTAGACCTGCAGACGTCAAAAACACTGTTTTACTAAAAAAGGTGACTCTTTTGAATGAAAAACGTGATTTTTGCACAAAAACTAATCGAATCACACGCAAAATCAAGAGCTAAAGCTCTGATACCACTTGTTAGGACCGTGTACGTACGGAGTACTAACTAATAATACGTGAAACCATATAAAATAGTGCGGAATCCTATTTGATTGGCAATCCAATCAGTGAGAACGCAGTTCAGATCAATCTAACGATTAAAGAAATGTTAAGAACGATTAGAACAGGATCAACAACGAACTATGAAGTTGGAACAGGTTCTCTGGAGTCTTTGGACGGCTAGGGTATGAATATGAGTCAAAATTCTTGAAGTCTTTTTCTTTTTCCACGACTTAGGTGGTATTTATAGGTTAGGGTTTGTCAATTGTACGATTGAACCATTAGCATGGTTCAGTCATGCGACTTAATCATGTGATTGATCCATACGCACGACTGAAGATTCAGTCGTGTGACTGAGCCAATCTTATGTCTCAATCGTGTGACTGATCTAGTCTCCTGGTTCAGTCGCGCGACTGGTCCGTTAGCATGAAGTAATCATGCGTATGGTCCATTAGCATGGTCCATTCGCATGCAGACTTCATACGATTAAGTTTGAACACGTTTCTCAATCATTATTGACTTAGAACTATGTACAATAACCTTAAACCTATATAGTTAGTTCAATATGCTTTATTACACAATAAACAATGAAACATTAAACATTATAAGCATCAATCACATATTGTATTTCATTCAACTCATTCATTACATATATATAAGACACGGCATATATTTTTTGTGAAGTCGGCTGGATCGATAAACATCTGAGCATGTTCTTGACAGAAGGATAAACAACAGCACAAACCAAAAAGTTAAACAATTATACGAACTACAATTGAATGGGTTCATTGATAAAACCTAATGATTACAAGCTCGTTACAACATAAGAATCAAGACTCTTGGCAAGGGGAAGATCGAGCATGATCTCCCCTCTTATCCGGCAGCCCTAGGCTCCCGGGCAGACTCCCTCTCAGATCCTTAATCTCTTTACACATTGAAACTGGTATATATAGGGCTTGGCCCATATTAGATGCGACTGGGCCCTTCGTGCGATTGGACCATGCGCATGGTTCAATCGTACGACTGGACCATGCTATGGTTAAATCGTACGACTGGACCATACTTATGGTTCGGTCTTACGAATATCCCAATTGCATCTATCAGTCGCACGACTGGTCCATTAGCATGGCTTAGGTGTACGACTAAGTCTCATTCGCATATGCTCCTGCGAATGACCCAGTTTCATGTGTTTACAACATATCAGGTGTATTACATTAAGCCTAGACTATTCGACAAGCGACGAACACACTATATATGACTATATATGCTCCAACAAATTCCCCTTTGGACGTTGCTTGCGAATACTAGATAACACCTCTTACAATCTTCAGTCAATCTCTGTTTTGGTTTCCAATAGAAACAAACGAGAAACCATATTAGCCATGTTGTCGATCTGTCAGGTTGCTACAATATCCCTAAAAATGAATTTAGGCCAACATCTTTCGTTTACACCATCATAGCAGCAAGATTCCCCATATGACTGATTTTTCCACATAATGACATGAACAGTTTTCCATTGCTTCAATCTTCACACAGGCTAACTTGATTAACATCACCACCTGTAGAAATTTCCCCCTCACATTCAGCATATCCCAATATATAGAAATTGTGCTCTTCTGGTGTCTTCACACGGTGTATTGGGCAAAAGGTTGAAGGTTCCAATCCATAGCTGACAATATCAAACAAATCAGCATGCACGTAGATTCATCATCAGAAACCTGCTCACATCATCACTTTCTGATTGCGTCTTCAATTTCTCTATACATGGATTCCCCCTAAGAATGAGAATCCTCTCTGTGAGGATAAATATAACATGATTGGCCTATAAATAGTCAGATGCTCCTGACTACCCCATAAAATCAGCACCGACTGCTGACATCTTCTCTTCTCTCTTTTGTGTTCCAAATACATTCACCTATTCTGGAAGTCCGACGAATAATGGGGTATACATCGAACTTATTTAACAAAAGAACCTCAGGGTGAATATGCTTTGCTCATCCTCAAATCTGTGCAAGAAGCAGTTCCACACTCTTTTTTTTGGTCTGGAACAAATGTGGATGGCTCATTCGTGCGATTGAACATACGACTGGTCCAGTCGCACGATTGAACATACAACTGGTCCAGTCACATGAATGGTCCATTAGCATGGTCCAATCGTACTAATGGTCCATTCGTATGGCCAATTCGTACGAATGGTTCATTCGCATGGCCCAACCGCATGAACGGGTCTACACGCAGATTTTCAGATCTGCAGCCGCCAGGGCTGCCCAATACCCTAATCTGATGAATTTTACATGAACCGAAACAAAGTAGGCATCATCATATTCAAAAGGGTGATCAGAACGTGGTTTGAAGTTCAATTTTAATATAGAAACACCACACGTAACAAGATCTGAGCAAAACACGAACAACACAAAGTGGGTTTAACGTCAAGATCTGAAATTTGATCCAGAAATCAAGAGCTCGGGTTGATAGAATGATGTTAGATCATTCCAGCAGTAACCGGCTCTGATACCAATTGTGAAGTCGGCTGGATCGATAAACATCCGAGCATCTTCTTGACGGAAGGATAAACAACAGCACAAACCAAAAAGTGAAACAATAATACAAACTATAATTGAATGGTTTCATTGATAAAACATAACAATTACAAGCACGTTACAACGTAAGAATCAAGACTCTTGGCAAAGGAAAGATCGAGCATGATCTCCCCTCTTATCCGGCAGCCTTAGGCTCCCGAGCATACTCCCTCTCAGATCCTTAATCTCTCTACACATTGAAACTGGTATATATAGGCCTTGGCCCATATTAGATGCGATTTGGCCCATTCGTGCGAGTGGACCATGCGTATGGTTCAATCGTATGACTGGACCATGCGTATGGTTCAATCGTACGACTGGACCATACTTATGGTTCAGTCTTACGAATGTCCCAATCGTATCTCTCAGTCGCACGACTGGTCCATTAGCATGGCTCAGGCGTACGACTGAGTCTCATTCGCATATGCTCCTGCGAATGAACCAGTTTCATGTGTTTACAACATATCAGGTGTATGACATTAAGCCTAGACTATTCGACAAGTGACGAACACACTATATATGACTATATATGCTCCAACAAATTCCCCTTTGGACATTGCTTACGAATAGTAGATAACACCTCTTACAATCTTCAGTCAATCTTTGCTCTGGTTTCCAATAGAATCAAACGAGAAACCATATTAGCCAATGTTGCCAATCCGTCAGGTTGCTACAATATCCCTGAAAAAGAATTTAGGCACAACATCTTTCGTTTACTTTGCAGAACACCATCATAGCAGCAAGATTCCCCATATGATTGATTTTTTCAGATAATGACATGAATAGTTTTCCATTGCTTCAATCTTCACACAGGCTAACTTGATTAACATCACCACCTGCAGAAACTCCCCCTCACATTCAGCATATTCGAATATATAGACATTGTGCTCTCCGTGCATCTTCACACGGTGTATTGGGCAAAAGGTTGAAGGTTCCAATCCACAGCTGACAATATCAAACAAATCAGCATGAACGTAGATTCATCATCAGAAACCTGCTCACATCATCACTTTCTGATTGCGTCTTCAATTTCTCTATACATGGATTCCCCCTAAGAATGAGAATCCTCTCTGTGCGGATAAATATATCATGATTGGCCCATAAATAGTCAGATGCTCCTGACTACCCCAAAAAATCAGCAGCGACTGCTGACATCTTCTCTTCTCTCTTTTGTGTTCCAAATACATTCACCTATTCTGGAAGTCCGATGAATAATAGGGTATACATCGAACTTATTTGATAAAAGAACCTTAGGGTGAATATGCTTTGCTCATCCTCAAATCTATGCAAGAAGCAGTTCCAGACTCTTTTTTTTGGTCTGGAACAAATGCGGATGGCTCATTCGTGCGATTGAACATACGACGGGTCCAGTCGCACGATTGAAGATACGACTGGTCCAGTCACATGAATGGTCCATTAGCATGGTCCAGTCGTACTAATGGTCCATTCGTATGGCCCATTCTTACGAATGGTTCATTCGCATGGCCAGTCGCATGAACGGGTCTACACGCAGATTTTCAGATCTGTAGCCGCCAGGGATGCCCATACCCTAATCTCACGAATTTTACATGAACCGAAACAAAGTAGGCATCATCAGATTCAAAAGGGTGATCAGAACGTGGTTTCAAGTTCAATTTTAACATAGAAACACCACACGTAACAAGATCTAAGCAAAACACGAAGAACACAAAGTGGGTTTAAGGTCAAGATCTGAAATTTGATCCAGAAATCAAGAGCTCGGGTTGCTAGAATGATTGTTAGATCATTCCAGCAGTAAGCGGCTCTGATACCAATTGTGAAGTCGGCTGGATCGATAAACATCCGAGCATCTTCTTGACGGAAGGATAAACAACGGCACAAACCAAAAAGTGAAACAATAATACAAACTATAATTGAATGGTTTCATTGATAAAACCTAACAATTACAAGCACGTTACAACGTAAGAATCAAGACTCTTGGCAAAGGAAAGATCGAGCATGATCTCCCCTCTTATCTGGCAGCCCTAGGCTCCCGGGCATACTCCCTCTCAGATCCTTAATCTCTCTACACATTGAAACTGGTATATATAGGCCTTGGCCCATATTAGATGCGATTGGGCCCATTCTTGCAATTGGATCGTGCTTATGGTTCAATCGTACGACTGGACCAAGCGTATGGTTCAATCGTACGACTAGACCATACTTATGGTTCAGTCTTACGAATGTCCCAATCGCATCTCTCAGTCGCACGACTGGTACATTAGCATGGCTCAGGCGTACGACTGAGTCTCATTCGCATATGCTCATGCGAATGACCCAGTTTCATGTGTTTACAACATATCAGGAGTATTACATTAAGCCTAGACTATTCGACAAGCAACGAACACACTATATATGACTATATAAGCTCCAATAATTTTACATTAAGCTCCTAAACTAGGTACATATGTATCAACAGATTGTATGCTCTTTAAGCCTTAGCTTGGAACAATATCCAATGAAGTGTCCATCATCTGATTTCTCAGCAAATTTGGCAATTTGATCCATGTTATTCAAGATGGTGCAAGGACATCCAAATGACCTAAGAAAACCAATGAAAGGTTTCCTTTTATGCTAAAGTTCATAAGGAGTCTTGCCATGAGTCTTAACTACTAAAACTCTATTCAGCACATAGCAGGCAGTGTTGATGCCTCTAACCAGAAGGTGATGGGCAGCTTAGAGTCAAACATCATGGCTCTTGCAGCTTCAATCAGTGTCATGTTTCTCCTCTCAGCAACACCATTCTATTGAGGAGTCCTAGGAGCATTGTATTGTCTTGTAATACCTTTTTCATCACAAAATGCATCAAGGATTTGGTTCTTGAATTTAGTTCCCTGATCATATCTTATGATTTTGACCTTGTGATCTGATTGATTCTCAATCTTTAAGATGAAATTCTTCAGAATCTCATGAGTCTTATTCTTAGTTCTAAAGAAAAAGACCCAAGTGAATCTTGTAAAGTCATCTGTGATCACTAAATAGTAAGAAGTCCTTCCTAGACTCATTACACTGGTGGGGCCAAAAAGATCCATATGTAATAAGTGTAGGGGTGTAGTGATGGAGTTCTTTTCCTTAGGCTTATGAGATACCTTATGTTGCTTCCTATTCAGTCATGCAACACAATGGTCATCACTTGTAAACTACTTCTTTGGCATTCTAATTACCAAATCATTCTTAATCAGTTTATTCATGTTGTTAAAGTTTACATGGCACATTCTTTTATGTCATAGGAAAGACTTATCACTATTGGCTTTAGATAGAAAGCATGAAACTTCTCTAGAGGGAGATGTTTCTTGCAAATCCATCTTGTACATGTTCCTTTTCCTGGGGGCTCTAACCAGGATACGCTCATGAGGAATGACCACCCCAGGCTTGAGAACAATGCACTCATGCTTAGGAAAGAGCATGTTATGACTCTGATCATAAAATTGGGATACACTCAGAAGATTGTACCCAAGCTCCTTGACAAAGTTTACCTTTTCAATGTGGAGCTTACCATTTATGACCTTGCCCCTTCCAGAAATGTAACCACCTTCATCTCCTCCAAAAGCAACTAGCCCTCCATCAATCCTTTCAAAGTTCTAGAGTAGTGACCTATTGCCTGTCATGTGCTTGGAATAGCCACTGTCAATGATCCAAACATTCTTGTTTGTCTTGAGCTATCCCTGCACATAGAAAATGATTATTTACATTTGGAAACCCAAGCTTTACTTGTCTTGGGCTCACTAAGAGAAACAGAAGGTAATACAACAGTAATAGATCCTATGGTTGTGCTTGGAGGATCTTGAGGTGTTGTTGATGGAGAATTTTCAGTCACTTGGTCTTTCTTAGACTTCCACACCGCCTTTGGAATCTTGGACTTGACCTTCAATACTTCGAAAGCTTTTAAAACTTCGGAAGTTTTGATGACCGGACCTTTGGAAGATTCTGCAAACACTATAGCAAACTTTAGTGCTTCGGAAGTATTCCTTCCTTCCGAGACCAACTTTTCTTCCGAAGGCAATTTTCCACTTGCCTTCTTCTTAGATTTGGAGCTTCCGAAGGAAACAGGTTTTCCTTTCGAAGCGTGAATCTTCTTGGAACTCTTGGAAGTCCTTGTCTTGGTCATGTAAAGAGTACCTTTAGGATTGTATGGACAATCCTTAGCAAGATGAGCAATACTTTCACACATGACACACTCCATTTTCTTCTTCCCAAAAGCCTTCTACTGAGAACAAGACTAACTTTGGTCACATCCCTTCTTCACCCTCATCTTTGCAGATGCTGAGACAGTCTTTTTGGGATGAGGACTGTTCTTGGAGTTGGATGGTCCAGGCTGTGTAGCAGTGGTACATAACAGATCAGTCTTCTTCGTAGTACTGAGATGATTTGAACATGAACCAGAACTCTTAGTAGAAGAGTTTAGGTTGATGTCTTCAGTCTTTACCACTTCAAACCCTATAGAGATGAAAACTTGTTTCCGCTTAGAATCAAAAGTAGCCTTGATCTCTTGAGCTTTCCTAGCTTTCCTTTTGCTCTTTCTGATCAAGTTCTTCCTCATTGACTTGGTCATGATAGTCTTCTTCTTCTCCTCGGAAGGATAGTGGCCCTTCTTAGAATCCTCCTTTTCAATCTTCTCAGAGGAATTCTTCACTATCACTTCAGCATCCTCTTCACTCAAAGGATCTATGAGAGGAAGCTTATCTTCACAAGTTTCACACCTAGGTGATCTTACAAACAATATTGTGTGTGGAGGAGCTATCTCATTAGGTCCCGGTCCCAGTTTGTTTTGATAGCACACCTTGTTGTGCAAAGATGAGGATATCATGTTCTTGAAGGTCTCTTCTTCAAGAACACACTTTTCTGCCCTGGCTTTGCTGATCACAAGCTCAGCCTTGCATTCAGTTAGCTTAGTTATGAGATCCTTGATCTGAGTCCTGTAGTTTGTATGCTCATGTTTCAAAACTGAAATGGTTTTTTTCTAAGTCCTCTATTTTTAGTTTATACTCATTTACAGTTTTTCTAAAATCAGCCTTTAAAATGTTTAAGGACTCAAGATCATATCTCACTTCTAAGTTGTAGGACTTGTATCTATTAACTTTAGCAATGCATTTAGGGGTACAGAATGTTCCAATACATTGGCTTCATCATGATCTGCCATCAGTGCTTGGTTTGGAGAAGCATCTTCCACCTGAAAGCTCCAATCAAAGCCTCCTTCTTCAACAGCAACTGTAGCTTGCTGCTTTGGCTTCTCATTTTGGGTAGCCTTGTTAGTGTAGTTTGATCTGGATTATGTTTCGCCACCACTTGTTCTTGGTGCCTTACACTCCCTGGCAAAGTGGCCCATCAAGTTACAATTGTAACACTTGACTTTTCCTTTATCTAGCCCAAACTTTCCACTGGTTGCATTGTTGGGGAACTTCCTTCCAGTCTGCTTGTAGAACTTCTTGGCTCTGTGACTGAGAAGAGCCATCTGTTGGACTATTTCCATGTACTCCAGATCATCTGATGGATACAGTCCAGGTCTTTAAGGGTGAAAAGAGAGTTGCCATAACTTTCATTAAAAGACACAAAGGCTTGAGAAGAACTTGTCTCTTGGAATGGGCTTCCTTGAGTGTAGTTCTCCCTTGGTGTCTCAGGGAAGGTGATTAAAGGACCCATTTGTGAGTTTTCAGGGTAGCATATGAGATGATGTTGGGGTTCAATGCTATCCCTTTCAACCACATGAAGGGCTGAACCTATTTGATTGTTGGAGTTGTCAGATGAACCTTGCATGTTCATTTCCATCTGGTAGCCACTGAGAATCCCATACAACTCTATTAGGGTGAGAGTTTTCAGGTTCTCAGTCCTCTTGATAACCACATAGTAGTGTGTCCATTGCCTAGGAAGTGAAGACATGAACTTCCTTACAATGTCTCTGTTCTCAAGAGCAACTCCTCCATCCACTCGGGTATCCATAATCTTAACATACCTGAAGTATTGCTAAGTCATGGTTTCACCTGCTTTGAAGGTGAAGTTTTCAAACTGTTGCTTCAGGAGATCCTTCTTGTTCTCCTTAGCTTTAAAGCAACCCTCACACATCAGTTTCAATGCATCCCACAGCTGCTTAATTGTTTTGAATTTCTTGAAACCTCTATATACAGAGTTTAGAAGAGCAGTCTGAAGGACTATCATGGCTTTTCTATCAATCTCTACTCTCTTCCTGTCTTCATCAGAGTAGTTTGCCATAGCCTTGGGTATCATACCACCACCAGTAGCAGAGGGGGTGCCTGGTATGTAAGGTCCATTCTCAACAGACTACCACATTCTTAAGTCTATAGACTTGATGAAACCTTCCATTCTTAGGCACCAGGTATCAAAGTCTTCAAGAGTGATCAGTGGGGATTTGTTCATGTTCCAGTTTCCATATCAGTTTTGGAAATGGCTGCCATTTGAAAAGTTTAGCATTTATGTGTGTGAGGGACCTTAAGATGGTGAGATCTTATATCAAGAGCCTGGTATGCTCTGATACCAAATTTAGGACCGGTGAAGGGTGGTAACTTACAACACAACAACACAAAGAGGAGAGTAACTTAACTTAATCAAACAGTGAACTGGATTAACCACAAGTAAAGACACTAAGAACACAAGTAATTAAGAGATAGAACAAAGAGTGATATACACAAGGAGATGGTTTTCAAGATTGCAGTATATTGCTTTCTCAATGTTCTATTACAAGTGCTATAAAGCATAAAGGAAAGTTACAATAACATGAGATACTTATACTACATCCTACAACCGGCCATACTTTGAAGGCCAGCTAGATACAATTGACTAGACATAACACAAAATCAATTGTAGAGTCAAAAGGCAGATTGCCTTTTTGACTTTATGACTATGACATGCCATAGCTCACATCCTTATCTATTACAAAAAGGATAAAGTACATGAAGTAAAAAGTTTATAGACTCAAGACCTCAATGTACAGTTACCAAAAGTATGGACCTTTTCACCAACTCATGTAAGTTGGTGACTTTACAGAGTTGCAGCAGAAAGGGATCCAGCTTTATGGAACAGTATATCAGATAAAGCATGTTGTTAAAAGTCTTTGGAAGAAATCTGTCTTCAAGAGTTGAGCTTCGGAAGACTTTGTCTCTGAAGCTTCGGAAGACTTCATCTTTGGCTTCAGAAGATATTGGTCTTGGCTTCAGAAGATTTCACACTTAGAGTATTTCTGTTGCATGTGTGAAACTTCCGAAGCATTCTTCTTCAATGCACTTGTGCAGCATGCAGGAGACTTGGAAGTGTTTGGAGTTGCATCAGCCTTAACATGCATTCCTTATAGCTATGATTGGGTCTCTTATGTATCTTAAAGCTAGCAGGTCTGATATCATGTTTGCCACGTGTATTTGTGCAAGATATCAAGCCAACCATAAGATGTCACATCTTATCACTGCCAAAAGAATTCTAGATGCCTCAAAGGTGTATCAACGCTTAGCACCTCAAAGGTTCCTCAACACTTGGCCTCTGGTATCCAAGAACTTTGACTTCAATCTGTATGCATATACAGATAGTGATTATGGTGGATGCACTATGACTGCAATGTCTACATCTAGGAGATGTTAGTTTCTTGGTAGAAGGTTGTCTTATGGTAATACAAGAAACAATCTTGTGTCTCTGCATCAACTGCTGAAGCTAAATGCATTGTTGCTGCAAGCTGCTATGCTCAAGTGCTTTGGATTCAAAATCAGATGCTTGACTATTGATTAAACTTCAAGGAGACTCCCATTCACATAGACAACAATAGTGCTATCTCTATCACTGAAAATCCAGTGCAACACTCCAGGACAAAACACATAAATATTAAGTATCATTTAATTAGAGATAACTTTGAAAAGGGTTAATCAAACTAGTCAAGGTTAACGGAAATGAACAATATGCTAATCTGTTCACCAAAGCCTTTGATGAACAAAGATTCAAGTAACTTATATCAGCAATTGGGATGATTAACTTTGAGTAGCGTTTCTTAAAACTTAATCATATTATTTCTAAAACCTGTGTGTCCTAAGTTGTTTATTCTATTACCTTCATTAGCTTTTGTTTTCTCTAGATGAAAATCTTTTTAGAAGAACTTTCCTTAGAATTTTTGAAATTTTTTTGTCTTTTTCCTTCGGAAGATATAGTTTTATTTTCGGAAGAAACTTATGCCTTCAAAACAAATAACTGCCTAAGTAAATTGCCTTTGAAAGAAATGTCTGAAATCTCTTCCGTAGCTTAAAATTTTCTATTGGCACTTACATGTTTTCAAGGACAATTTTCTTCTGAAGCAAATTAACTCTCAGAAGCTTTATTCTTAGCTGAATAAAACTTTCAAGTCTTAGTTTTCTACCGAAGCAAAATTTTCAGAAACTCTTAGGAATTTCTTCCAAAGTCATTTTGGCTTCAGAAGCTTTTTCATTAAAACTTCCTTGTTAGTGTAGTTACCTTCGGAAGATTTTCGAATTCCAAGAAAACTACTTTTTGAGCAAAAAGTAAACTTCTTTTTCAGAGGTGGCACCACATCCAGATTTCAAAGTTTATCCTCTTTCATTAACATTGTCTTAAATGCTGTTCATAAAACCAACGGTTTCCCCCTCTTTCTATCATCTTCATCTTTCCTCCAAACCTAAATCCCCAAAATTCTCTCTACAACCACCTTTGTTCTTTCTTTCTGACAGGATCAGTGATCTCAAGTTTGATGGATTAGAGTGTAGCAGCGGAATAAGATCAAGAATTAGACAAATTATAGCAAGAATTTGATATTCGTATGCATTAAGAACAAATACGGTTGTAACGAGAGAATATATTTCTGTGAAAAGGAATGTTTCAATTATATCAAATATTTCTGCTCAATCATTCACTTATTACAATTAGGTTGACACTCCTTATATAGAGTGCAATCACTGCTGATATCACGGGATAGTGACATCTAGCAGATTTATTACAAAAATAACTAACACTTAACAAACTACTGAAATGTTCACAACTACTGAGAACATATCAGAGAGTGCTAAGCACAAAATATAAAACTACTGATGCTAAACTACTGAAACTAAACTACTGAAACTAAACTACTGATTACAAAACTACTAAAAAGGGAAAATATAAAACTACTGAAAGAAAACCATCACAACTACTGAAGAAGACCTCTTCAGCTGTTGTGACAACGTTTGATACTTGGTCTTCAGTACTTGTCTTCAGCACTTGTCTTCAGACTGTCTTCAGTACTTGTCTTCAGACTTTGTCTTCAGCACTTGTGTCTTCAGACTTTGTCTTCAGCACTTGTCTTCAGACTTTGTCTTCAGCACTTGTGTCTTCAGACTTTGTCTTCAGCACTTGTGTCTTCAGACTGTCTTCAGCACTTGTGTCTTCAGACTTTGTCTTCAGCACTTGTGTCTTCAGACTTTGTCTTCAGCACTTGTGTCTTCAGACTTTGTCTTCAGCACTTGTGTCTTCAGATTTTTTCTTCAGCACTTGTGTCTTCAGCAGTTGTTGTGACGTCTGTGGGACTTAAAGGTTTTTCTGATCTGGCTCATTGGTTCTTTTGGTCCAATAAACTCCCCCTGAACCAATGCAGCCAAAACTTTAACTTTATTGAGGTCCCACTTATTGTTGGCAAAGACTTCTCTTGATCAGCTTCAGAGAATCAGATCAGCACAGGCCAGGAAGAGGTTTCTAATCATGTGTTTGGCTAAGTATGGAGGGGAACTCTGTTTTGGGGAATCTGGACATAGAGTTGTGATCCCAACCATGAAACCTACTTCCCATTTACGAGTCTGTAAGACTTACAAGCATAGGCCTCAAGGAGAACAACCTGTTCCTCCTTGGTGAGTTCTTCTACTCCTCCTTCAAAGAAGAACTCTGGACCATAGTACTCAGATAGGTACTTTACAGTCCTGCCATTCTTCAACTCCACAGTAGTTATCTCCCTATAGACAAATTCATCAGGATGGGTGCCCTCAAGGAGTAACTGGAGCTCATTCTTCTTAATGTCTTCAAGCTTCTTATATAATAACCCCTTTTTGATCATCTTGTTTTCTAGTAAGGCTTGAGGGGTCATTTTTGATTGATGAGCCTTCTTGAATTCATCAAATATTCCCAAGGTGAGACTACAATGGTCAACATGATTGTAAAGTCTATTGTTTTTCTAACCTGGCCATTGTATCTATGTGGAATGGATCTTTTGTGTATTCTAGAGCTCACCTTGGGGTCTGGCCATACTCTCACTCTCTCTTTTTGATACTGAAATGTGTGTCTGAGAGTGTACAGCCTCTGAGCATGCCCTTTCATGGCTTGTATAGATGATACTGGGGAAATTCCTTGTCAACCATCTTCAGTAGTTGCTCATCGTGCTGCTTCTGCTATTCTTCATCTTCTATTTTGACTCTAACCATTTCCCTTTGTGAGTCAGGTGTGATCATGAGTTGACTCCTGGGTTCTGGTACCCTTAGAACAGCAGAGAGTGGCAGACTATCATCTTCATCATCTTCTTCTTCATCTTCTTCTATCCTCAGCACCCTTCTCCTCCTTCTAGGTGCATCACTGGATGATTGTTGGGTTGGTTTTTGTGGTAAAGGAATTGGTTTTGAGGGTTGAGGATGTTTGGATTTTGAGTTTTGAGATTGGTTTGGAGATTTGAGGGGTAGGTTGTTTTTGAGTGGGTGATTGGGAAGGTTGTTCAAGCATTTTGGTTGTAAGTTTGGCTTTTGTGAGTTTTGCCATTTCAAGCCTTTTCCCAGCTCCAGCCTTATCAAGTGCTTCAATAATTATCCCCTTATGAAATTGCTCCGACAAACAGATTCTGGTGGCTATAGCCAGAATGCTGTCTCTGGTCCATGAACGAATCTCCATAAGTGATCTTCCTAAATATTTGGCTATGAATCGAATCATGATCTCCAATCTCTCTTTCTCCAGCACACTGTACCCAGCCCATCTGTTTTGGATTTCATTTACTTCCAACCTCCTGATCTCACTGTCTAGTTTGGCTGTATCAAAGTCTTGCTTGAAGAGTTGCTCAATGATTTTGTCCATGGATCGGCTGTGTGCTTCATCTGTTTTCTTCAGCATTCTTTTGATCACCAGCACTTTTCTTTCTTTTGTAAGTGATCAGTTGTTGTTCCTTTTCCTTCTCCAACTCCTTGGTTTTCTCTTGTGCCTTCTCATCCTCAGTTCTTTTTCTTTTCTTTTCTTTCACTGCTGTACTCCCCCTTTTTGGATGCATGGTTGCAGGGGTTTGTACCGCAGAAAGTTTCTTGTGCACAGCATCATCAATGAGTGGTTGTAGACTTGAGGAGATCCTCTCATCAATGGCTTTATGAACAATGTCATTGATGATGGGAGTGATGAGAGGTAAGGATTGTTGGAATGCAGCAACCATCTGTTCAGGGGGGTTCTGCCCTGAGAGATAGTGCCAAAGGCAGAGACTGGAGGCTCAGTGAAGTGAGAGGGTGAAGTGTTTGGGGACCTTCGAATGAAGGTGCCATCTGTGGGTTAGTGGGGGCAGATGGACTTACATCCTGAGACTTCTTGGCAAGCAGTTCTTGTAGTCTGCTTACCTCAGCTTCCAGGATGGTGTTGTGGGCTAGAACATCATAGAAAAAGCCTAGGTCATCATCAGCAGGTGTTGAATCACCTGACCTCCTGCTTGTAGCAGGATGTACATGCACCGGGTGTAGACCAGTTTTAGCATGTGCCCCTTTTTCTTAGAACTGGGGACTTCCAGCCTCAGGACGATGTCCTTCATCAGCTGTTGCCTCTGGTGAGGTCTTAGCTATGTTACTAGCCTCAGTCTGATCATGTGCTGATTCAGAAGAGGTGGCAACCTCACCAGATGTTCGTATCTGCATATCCACACCAGGAGATAGAACAGTTAAACCCTGGTGTTGGGGGTTGTCAGAAGCATGTTGATCCTCTTCCTCAATTGCTGTGGTTCTCCCCTTTGTTGGTGTTTGTTGGGGAGGAGGAGAGGCATGCAGCTGAGTCAGCACGTTTGCAATTATAATGGTTGATCTTTGGGGGGCATTTGCCTGGGGAGAGGAGATAGAAACAGATTGCATTCGGGGAGATGAATGCTCTTCAATGATAACCTCCTCAAGTAGGAGAGGTCTCAGCGATGTGGTTGCCCCTGATAAGATTGCATCAAGATCCTTTTGAGAGGATGCCTGTGCGGGGTTAGCTGGTAGAGTCTCTAATACTGCTGGGGGGTTTAAACCAGCAAGTATATCCTGCCTTAGTGGTACAGGAGCATCTTCAGGGGACTCATCTCCCTGAATAGCTGTTTTGGGGTGTTTGGTTTTTGGTTTGGTGGGGACTCTGGATCTGGTGGTGGAAGCTGTGGGTTCCCTCTGCTTGGGTTTTAGCATCCGGGCAGCTTCTTTGAGAGTGAGGTCTGAGTTGTGCCTGGAGTATACCTCAGCCAAAACAACTACTGCAGGGACTCCAAGGCCAACAAGGCCATCAGATTTTAATTCATTTAAAATAATGGCCATCAGAAACCTGGGATATAATAGCCAGCGGTTTGCCGCAGGTTTCAGAGCCAAGTTCTTTATTTCTAGAAACACGATTTCAGAGAAATTTAGCAGTTGGTGTTCTAGAATAGAATACAATACCTGTTGCCATTGGGATGACATTTGATCCCAAGAGGATGTCTTTGAAGCTAGGCATACATTTACCATGTGAAAGATAAGTTTTTCAGCATCATGGAAATGTTTCTTCAGAATAGTTGTAGCCCGAAGATCACCTTCATACCCATTATTGATAAAGGACATATCCATTGTGCCCTTTGGGTATTCAGTCACAGTGGTGGAGTCATGTAAGTGTAATGCCTGACGAATGATGTCGGCTGTAACAACCACTGGTTTCTGGTTGACGAGGGACCGAACAGAGATTTGGCCAGTAGACTCTCAGTATGAACAAAAACACATTTGACCAGAATTGACTAAGAGATTCAGGGTAGATGGTCGGATTCAACAGAAAGGCTGTGCGATATGGGGAATCCACCATTAGGTCAATGGCATTATCAAATTTGTTCCAAAAAACCGACTTGGTAAGGTATGCAACGCAGTTGTGTCGTGGTTTTAGGCTCATGGTTGCCATTTTTGAAAGTATGAAGGTCAGAAGAACGGCTAATGGAACGTTTGAGAATAAGACAGGTATTTATAGGGTTGGGATAGGAAAAGGCTGAAAGAAAACTACTGAAGGTTTTGGTGTGGTCATCACTGTTTGAAACTACTGATGACGTGGTATTAACCTTCAGAGGTTTAAAACGACTGACAGTGGTGGTGTTGTCATCAGTTGTTATAAAACAACTGAAGACTTGGTTTTGACCATCAGACGTTGAAACAACTGAAGTCTTGGTGTTAACCATCAGTAGTTGTGAAACTACTGAAGGTCTTGGTTTTGACTTCAAATGATGTAAACTGAGGACTTGGTGTTTGTCATCAGTAGTTGTGAAACTACTGAAGACAGTGGTTTTGTCATCAGTTGTTGTAAACAGCTGAAGACTTGGTGTTAGTCTTCAGTAGTTGTAAACTACTGAAGACATAGTTTTGGCTTCAGTTGTTTTAATGAAACAGTAGTTGTATAAACGACTGAAGAGAAATTTCTCATCAGCTGTTTTCGTCAATTCATAGCTTTTCAGCTGTTTCAGTCTGACCTCCACACTTACTCATCAGACTTAGATCTGAGTTTCAGACGTTTCATTGGTCATCAGTACTTATCTGCATTTCTGACATCAGTAGTTGTAGCTACATCAGCTGTTGTGACTACATCAGCTGTTGTAACTACATCAGCTGTTTTAACAAATAAAGTACTTGAGTACTGAGAAGTTACTTAAGCTCCAGTAGTTTTAAAACATCTGAAGGGAGGATAACTTCAGTACTTATATATGACAATAATAAACTAATGATCATCAGTACTTGTGAGCTGAGATCATCAATAGTTGTCACTTAGTCTAGCTGCAGCATACCAAGCCTTAACACTAGGTTTTGGAAAGTTGTGCTATCCAAGGGCTTAGTGAAAATGTCTGCAAGCTCATCAGCACTAGGAATAAATTTTGGATCGATCAGACCTTTTTCAAAACAATCTCTAATAAAATGGTGTCTGATTTCAATATGTTTAGTCCTAGAGTGCTGGACAGGATTCTTGACAATACAAAGAGCTGAAGAGCTGTCCATTAACAATGGGGTCTTAGTCTCTGTTATGCCATAATCCAATAATTGGTTTTGAAGCCAGAGTACCTGAGATGTACAGCTTGCAGCAGCAATGTACTCTGCTTCAGCAGTTGATGTAGCAACTGAGGTCTGCTTCTTACTCTGCCAAGAAATCAAGCAGTTGCCTAAGAATTGGCATCCTCCAGAAGTGGACTTTCTTGTCAACTTACACCTGCATAGTCACTGTCAGAAAAAGCAACTAATTTACCAGAATGTCTAGTAGAATACCATAAACCTAGAGATGATGGAATGCCTTGCAGATATCTAAAGATCCTCTTGACTACAATCAAATGAGACTCCTTAGGTGCAGCCTGAAATCTAGCACAAACACATGTAGCAAACATAATATTTGGTCTAGAAGCTGTTAAGTACATCAAGGACCCAATCATACATCTGTAAAGTGTTTCATCAACCACTTTACCTTTCTGATCTGTATCCAGTTGTGTGGTGTTGCACATGGAGTAGAACAGGGCTTACAGTTTTGTAAATCAAACTTTTCCAAAAGATCTTTTGTGTATTTGGACTGATGAATGAAAATTCCATCAGCCTTTTGTTTGATTTGCAAACCCAGAAAGAACTGTAATTCTCCCATGGCACTCATTTCAAACTTCTGTTGCATCAACTTTGTAAAGGCATCACACAACTGTGGATCAGAGGATGCAAAAATAATATCATCTACATAAATTTGAACAAGTAGATTATGTTGCCCAGCTTTCTTAATGAATAAAGTCTTATCTATGGAGCCTCTAGTGAAATTATTTTCCAGAAGAATGTTTGATAATATCTCATACCAGGCTCTAGGAGCTTGTTTCAACCCATAGAGAGCCTTATCAAGCTTATACACCCAATTAGGATGTTTATTGTCCTCAAAACCTGGTGGTTGACATACATAAACCTCTTCTTTATTTTCCCATACAAAAATGCACTTTTGACATCCATTTGAAAAACTTTAAGGTTGTGATAAGCAGCATAAGCTAAAAACAATCGAATTGCTTCCAGTCTGGCTACAGGGGCAAAGGTTTCATTATAATCAATACCTTCCTCTTGTGAAAACCCCTGTACAACCAGTCTGGCCTTGTTCTTAACAATAAGCCCATTTTCATCAACTTTGTTCCTAAACACCCATTTAGTGCCTATTGCACACTTACCTGGAGGTAGAGGAACCAGTTCCCACACTTGCTGTTTCTTAAACTGAAGAAGCTCAAGCTGCATGGCTTCAACCCATCCATTGTCCCTTAAAGCAATATGATAGTTCTTTGGCTCTTGCTGACTAATGAAGAGAGAGAGAGAAGAAGCGAAATTTGACAATTGACTTCTTGTTGACACGCCAGCATTGATATCACCAATGATTTGAGACATAGGGTGATTCTTCAGATCTTGGTACCAATAAGATCTGTGCAAGTGTTTGTAGCAGGCTCAGCAGCAACAGATGGTGATGGTGAAGCATTTCATTGAAACCAATCAGTAGATGGTAATTCAAAGGAAGTTGAAGTTGTAGAAATCTCATCAGCATTTGTTGTGGATTGTGCTACTGGAGCTACAGGAACATCAGGTCTAGCTGAATCAGGCAGTTGATCACTAAACTTGAAAAGGTGATTACTGATATCATCATCATCAATAACACCAGATGGATGACTAGCTACAGAAGATGATGGATTCATATGATTTGCAACAGCAGGCGGTTGATAAGGAACATATTGCAGAATGTCCAGATCAAACAACTCCACAGGGTTTTGTGGAATTGTATCCTTAGGGGATTCATTGAACTTCACATGCAAGGTTCTTCAACTATCTTTGTCCGACAGTTGAATACTCTGTAAGCCTTGCAAGTGGATGAATACCCAACAAAATACCCTGCATCCACCTTAGAATCAAACTTTTGGAGTTGATCCTTTGTGTTGAGAATGTAATAGGGACACCCAAATGCTCTAAAGAATGAAATCAAAGGGGCTAAATGATGTAAAACTTCATAAGGAGTTTTCATCAACCTCTGATTTACTAAGGCTCTATTCTGTACATAGCAGGCTGTATTGACAGCTTCTGCCCAAAAGGTCAGTGGCAGACCAGAATCAGCCAACATGGACCTTGCAGCTTCAATGAGGGTCCTGTTCTTTCTCTCCACTACTCCATTTTGCTTTGGAGTCCTTGGGATGCTATACTGCCTCTTGATTCCCTTTGACAAGTAAAACTCATCAAGAGTGTGGTTTCTGAATTCAGTACCATTGTCACTCCTCACACACTTAACTGGTAGGGAATACTGCTTCTCAACGTGTAACACAAAGTTCATAATGGACTGAGCAGCCTCATCCTTTGAATGCAAGAAGAAAGTCCATACATATCTAGAGTAATCATCCACAATTACCAGACAGTATTTCTTCTTTGCCATACTCATTACCTTCACAGGACCAAAAGATCCATGTGCAGTAGTTGTAAGCAGGCATTAGACTTGGATTCTTCTATGGGTGGGAATGAAACTTTATGTTGTTTCCCTTTTAAGCATGCAGTGCAGATTTCATCACAATTGAACTCCTTTATTGGAAGACCTCTCAGTAAACTCTTGTGGATCAGCTGATTCATGTTTTTGAGATTAACATGACCCAGCCTTCTATGCCACAGTTTAGATTCTTGGAGAGAGGCCTTGGAGAACAAGCATGGATGGCCTTTTAACTCAATTTTCTTTGACAAATCCAAGGCATATACTCTTCCTATCCTGTTGGCCTTCAGGAGAGTATTATCATCCAGTACTTTGTCAATCAGGCTCAGAACCTTGGAAGACAGAATCCTACAGTCCTTGTCACACCCCCGCTAAGAGCGGAAACACGGGGTTGCGACGAGACGGGAATCGTCATAACACATGGTAAGCGATAAAGATGCAATAATAAAATGATGACAAGCGTGTCATGACGACACCCGACAACAAGGGGACTTGTGTCGTGTATAGTCAATGTTCACGACAACATAGCCATATGCATAACAGGATAAACGATTCACATAATCACATAAAGATGAAATTGTATGTAAACTCCCACAACCCGGGAACAAGTTTCAAAAGATTGTAATTGTTTACATAGTTCAACATTGTTCAAAATAACTGTTTGTCAAACATGTTAGTCCAAAAATGCATCCTAGGGTCTCCACTAGGCAGCACACCTAGAACCTCAGCTAGCTTGATCACCTGAAAAGATATGCTCAAAATGGTCAACAAAATTGTTGGTGAGCTCGCAGGTTTAAGTAATAAAAGTGTAAGTAATGCTGTATAAAGTAAATGATATGGAATACCGTGAATACAGTTATATACACAAGTAAAATCACATGACATGAGCTTTGCAACCAAACCTAGCGACGTACACAAAGAAATTGTCGGCGTATATTCACCCAAGACCCGTACCTGGCTATTGTTGGTACTAACTAGTATACCAACACGAGGGTGGGGGTGTCAACCCAGTAGTACTACCAATACCTAACCGTCGGTTCCCACACTAGAATTAAATAGTTGCAAAGATAGAACCACACAGCAGACCCAAGCATGTATCAGATAAGTACGTGCAACACAGTATCACGTTGATTCCTTGTATGAAAATTGTATGTATGTAATACAGCATAGAAAACGGGCGAGCATACTTTTCCCCCATGTTTGTAAATGTTTGTAAAATAGTATAAGCATAAAAAGGGGCCACGAAACTCACATGTTAAGTGGTAAGTATGAAAGATCGAGATTCCAACAGTTGAATGCAATGATCGGTCAAACACCTATGGACAGTTATGGTCAAGCATTAATGACATGTATAAAGCGTATAGAAATGTTTGGTCGGTTCGGGTTATATCGGTTCGGTCGTGGGTAGCACACACACGAGCGGACACACGCATCATCAGACACACGACGGGACCAGACGCTCGACCCACCTTCCATTCGTACGAATCAACCTTCAATCGTGCGAATTAGCTACTTTCGTGCGATTGAACCTTCATTCGTGCGATTGGACTCAGTCGCACCACACAACACACCCATTCGCATGATCCAACCTCCATGCGCACGAATCAACCCTCAATCGTGCGAATTAGCTACTTTCGTGCGATTGAACCTTCATTCGTGCGATTGGACTCCAGTCGTGCGAAACATGCACAATCGCATACACTCAGTCGGTCACCTGACTCAATCGCACACAATCATTCATACGCATGACTCAATCGCATACACACACCCAGTCGCACGACTCAGTCGCACGACTTGCCTAGTCGCACAACTCAGTCGCACGATAGACTCAGACGCATGATTCAGTCGCACGACTCACTCAGTCGCACGGCTCAATCGCATGACAGACCCAGTCGCCCGAACTGCAGAATCGCGACTGTGGTCGGGCTCAGCAGCCCCCGAGCTGCTCTAGCGTGGGTTTTATACCACGAGGACCTCCAGAAACACTCAACAAACATACACAAACATGAAACACAAGCAGAAAGACCTCACACACACCCACTCGACCTCATGTGCTCGGATGAACCCGAGCACCCATAACCCTAGAAATCGCAGCAGTAAAACCGAACCAAAAACGGGTTGAACAAGGTTGTCTACCTGCTAGGAACGCGTACACACGATGATACCCAAGATTTGGTAGTGAAAACGCGACAAACGTGACGATTTTTGGTGCTAAATCAAGAGAAAAAGTGGAGAAAAGGTTGAAGGTGAAGAAGATGAAGATGAGGATAAATGGCTGGAAATGGGGCTTATATACCCAGCCCAAGTTTGCAAAATTACAAGTTTAGTCCCTGCACTTAACCCTCGAGTTTCCGAAAAATTTGTTTCGGTTGATTACGATCTTAAAATGTTCGTTATATTACGGTTAAAAGCGTGTTTAATGGCATTTGATAGCCTAAAATGGTTTTATTAATGACAATGATCGAAATTAAAAATGATATATTTGGTGGTAATGGTGATGAGATTTATAAAAGTTTTATGCTTAACACACGTTCTCGAAGGAAGTACAGGCACAAGGGAAAAATAAGCAACCATGATTCCGTAAAGCAGGAGTTCATGAAGAAAAGGAAGATTTATTTAAAATATTTCCATGTTATTTATGTCGTTCGACGGACCTTGAGGTGACGGATGTCACAGTTCTGGCTTGTGAAAAGAGCAACATGTCTTTTGTCACACATCTGACTGACACTAAACAGATTGTATTTGAGATTCTCAACATGGTTGACATCATCAAATCTAATATCTCCATTAGACACAAATCCCTTTCCAATGATGTAACCTTTAGCATCATTTCCAAATGAGACAAATCCTTTCTTTCCTTGAGATTAATCATGAAGATGAGAGCTGCTCCCAGTCATGTGCATGGATCCTCCACTGTCCACATACCAGATGCTTCTTTGGCATGCTGAAGAACCCTGAGTTACCTGTGAAGATGATGCATTTGAGCAGGAACCCTCAGTAGACTCCAGGGCCATGAGAGCAAGATTTCCAAAAGGGTGTTCACCACCATGTTGACTAGCACCAGCATAGTATTGCTCAGTGTGACCAGACAAGTTATCAGGTAAGCTACTCCAGTCAACGACTCCAGGTGTGAAGAAGCTGTGATGAGGTTGTGATTGAGATGGAGATGGTTGAGGTTCTGGTAGTGCATGAGGTTGTGGTACTATAGGAGCTTGAACTTGATTTGACTGTGGCATATAATAGCGGGGATAAGGATATGGCATTTGACCCTGAGGAACAAAATATGCAGGAGATTGAGGGTGTGATGAATGACTAGAACCAGCAGAATGTTGCCCTTTGGATTATGAATTGTTATTTGGAAAAGTCAAAAAGGGTGCAGAGGTGTTAGATCCAGTTGATCTACACTCTCTTGCAAAGTGTCCAAGCCTGTGGCATTTGTGACACTTCAACTTGCTCTTGTCAAAACCGACTTTGGTTTTGTCAGAGAGTCCAGGAAATTTCCTGCCAGTTCTTTTGTAGAATTTCTGAGATCTGATATTGATCAAGGCCATTTGGCTCAAAATATCCATCTCTTCTAAATCATCATCAGCAATGCCCTTCAAATCATCCATGATAAAGCATAGATTGTCACTATTATTACCAGAATGACAATCAACACTCACAAAGGCATGATTAGAATTGTTTGAGGTGAAATCAATATGCTCATCATAGTGGCATTCTGATCCTGCATACTCTGACTCATGACTTACCAAGGCAGTTTTTCCTGGTACAAAGTCATCAGTGAGCTTTCCAGATGATGACAGTTTTCGTTTCTGTTCTATCTCTCTCTCAAATGTGAGCAATTTCCCATGGAGTTGGGTGAGAGATAGTTTGTCCAAATTTGCACTGGAGCGTAGGACAATAGTATATGTGTCCCATCTCTCAGGCAGTGATCTGAGAAATCTGTTATTCATCTGGCTATTGGTGTACTCATGTTTGACCATTTTTAATTCAGAGATCAAACAAGAGAACCGCTCAAACTGTTGAGTCAGTGTCTCACCCTTCCTATGAGATAATGTCTCATATTGTTGGGCAAGGATTTCTCTATTATTTGCCAAGACCTCATCTGTTCCTCCAAATTGTTCTTTCAAGGCATTCCAGAGGTCATGGGCAGTTTCATAATGCATTAGCCCAGAATAGATTTCATTAGGCAGTGCCATGGCCAGAATTCCATGGGCTTTTGCATCAATCTCAAACAATTTCTTATCCTCATCTGAGTATTGCTCCCTCCTCTTCGGAACCATTTGATTGGTTTCCGGGTTATTCACCATAGGCTTGTGTGGACCATGTACCACTGATGTCCAACAACCGGAGCTGTTAACAGACAGGTGATGGAGCATTCGTCGTTGCCATATGTTATACTCACTCCTAACCAGCATTGGAGGCTTGGTTGAGGAACCAGTATTGTGAGGATCATTGGAAGGAGTAGTCATTTTAGGTCCAAATACAATTTAATTCAAGCTTTTAAAAGATTTTACATAGACCACAACAGACTCAATGAAAACCAAGAATAAATCTCAGGATGAATGGCCAAAAACAAAGAAAATTCAATCTCTATAACCGTTTCTTGCAAAAATGCTAATTCAATCAAACTTGGATCTTGGATAGCAGTTTCAATGATCAATTATTAGATCGATCAATGATTAACCGGCTCTGATACCATTTGACAGGATCAGTGATCTCAAGTTTGATGGATTAGAGTGTAACACAGCGGAATAAGATCAAGAATTAGACAAATTATAGCAAGAATTTGATATTCGTATGCATTAAGAACAAATACGGTTGTAACGAGAGAATATATTTCTGTGAAAAGGAATGTTTCAATTATATCAAATGTTTCTGCTCAATCATTCACTTATTACAATTAGGTTGACACTCCTTATATAGAGTGCAATCACTGCTGATATCACGGAATAGTGACATCTGGCAGATTTATTACAAAAATAACTAACACTTAACAAACTACTGAAATGTTCACAACTACTAAGAACATATCAGAGAGTGCTAAGCACAAAATATAAAACTACTGATGCTAAACTACTGAAACTAAACTACTGAAACTAAACTACTGATTACAAAACTACTGAAAAGGGAAAATATAAAACTACTGAAAGAAAACCGTCACAACTACTGAAGAAGACCTCTTCAGCTGTTGTGACAACGTCTGATACTTGGTCTTCAGTACTTGTCTTCAGCACTTGTCTTCAGACTGTCTTCAGTACTTTTCTTCAGACTTTGTCTTCAGCACTTGTGTCTTCAGACTTTGTCTTCAGCACTTGTCTTCAGACTTTGTCTTCAGCACTTGTGTCTTCAAACTTTGTCTTCAGCACTTGTGTCTTCAGACTTTGTCTTCAGCACTTGTCTTCAGACTTTGTCTTCAGCACTTGTGTCTTCAGATTTTGTCTTCAGCACTTGTGTCTTCAGACTGTCTTTAGCACTTGTGTCTTCAGACTTTGTCTTCAGCACTTGTGTCTTCAGACTTTGTCTTCAGCACTTGTGTCTTCAGACTTTGTCTTCAGCACTTGTGTCTTCAGACTTGTCTTCAGCACTTGTGTCTTCAGACTTGTCTTCAGCACTTGTGTCTTCAGCAGTTGTTGTGACGTCTGTGGGACTTAAAGGTTTTTCTGATCCGGCTCATTGGTTCTTTTGGTCCAACACTTTCCTTCACCGTTAAGCTTTCTTAAATGGCCAACCTTAACAGAAGAAATAACCCTGATTCTCCATGCAGTTACACATGCAACACAATCAGGTTGCCCTATTAAACTCTGAGAAAGATCTACACTTCTTAAAGGTTTGCCAATTCTTGGCTTTGTCTCACTATTCCACCTCCCTTACAATCGATCATGTTCTTTATGAGGACCATTTGCTTGATTTCTGGAAAACCAGTCAAGAGGTTATTCTAGATGGGGAGAAGGCACTGTCTACTATAGGGTAAGGGAGGACAATCTTCATCACTCCAGCCATCATAAATACTCATCTACAGCTGGATGACGAGGAAGGTGAGTTGTCCTTTCCCAAAGAAGCTGTCAACCAGTCCTTCCAGTAGATGGGCTATGAAGGGAATTTCTCTATAAAGACCCTCAGGAAGGTCTCATACTAGTTAAGGTACTTACCACATGTGGTCATCCATAGCTTATCCAATAAGCATAGGGGTTAGGACTAAATTCCTGAAGATCTCTCCTTCATAGTGCAGGTTCAAGGGGTCAAGTTCAGGTATACTTAATTTGTTTATACAAACTTGCTTGCTAACTTAGACTCCTTAGAATATTACATGTTTCCTAGATATGTTCAACACATTCTCAATTGTGAACTAGGCTCACAATTGAGGAAAACAAATAATATTCTTAAATTGGGACAGATGAAGTCTGACATCTTTAAAATCTTGAAGAAGCCAACTATTGGCTTTTTTGGGGGTTGAAACAGCCCTGGTCCCAAAAATGTTAGAGCTCAAACTAGTGTTGAGCCCACACCTTCTACATCTCAACCACCAAAATAGCCACAAATCACCCTCATTTACCAAAGAAGATCTAAACGAACCCCTACACCAACTATTCAGTCTGTGCAGGCCCTTATATCACTACCCACACAAGAAGAAGTGGACTATAGAGCTCCCACTTCTCCTGAGGAGCAAACCACTCCTATCCTCTCAACTATCAGTCTTGAGGTTCCTCATGCTCAGACTGGTGAGCTCACAAGCCCAACAACCTTAAGCCTTCATTTTGAGTCTCTAAAATCAGATGAACAACCTTCAGGGGACAGCTACCATCCCCAACCTTTGGACTTAAACCAACCAATTTCCAACCTTGAATTCTATACTGATGAAGACTTACGATTCAGTGAGTATCACGAGTCTCTCTATTCCTCCCTTACTCAAAGAGAGACGAGTGCTCCTGAATCATGTGTGTCTAGCCCACATCAGTCACCTACCACTAAGGTGGATACTTTTGAACCTGTTCAGGATATCCATATGGAAGAGGCTCTCACTTCAGCAAGTGATTACACAATTAAGACCCCAACCATGGCAACTCAGCCTATTGACACTTCAACTGAAGCTGTCATTGAGCAAAGGAAAACCAACAGCCAAGAACTCCATGCTAGTGGTGAGAGAGAAGATTTTAGTCTAATTCTCTTATCCCCCAATGTTTTAGATGAAGATGAGGGTAATCTGAGACTAAAGGTGCAAAATCTATAAAAAAACATGCACCTATCTAGTCTCAAAGGTTAGTCACCTTGAATCTTAGGTGACTATCCTGCAAAACAGGATCAATGATCATCAACTTGAGATATCTTATCTTAAAGAAAAACTAGATGGGAGACCTTTAAGAAGAGCTTAACTAGGAACACAAGAACCTGTGAATGTGGTTGATCTAACCTCTAGCTCACCTATGCAAGTGGGTGATGCTACCAAAAAGGGGGAGAAAGTCATCATAGACATAGAACCTGGGAGTTCCTCACAAAGTATGGATATTGAGGACTCACCATCCTCACTTGCAACAGTTCATACTCAGCAACTTCCTCAAGTTCACATTGATGTGAACTCTATAGAATCCTTCGTTTAGAGTCTTTTTGAGGAAGGGATACCAAGGGCAGTGTCATATCCACCTAAGGAACTTCCAACTACATCAAAGGGTGGATGTATGATGCCAATAGAAGAGTCCTTATTCTTCAAAGAGTTCAAGGTTAGCAAGAAGTCTTTAACTTTTAGACCTTGAACTACTATGAAGGTTTTGACCTTATCACATGCTACTTGTCAACCCAACCCAATCTAGACAAGCTGACAGGCTGGCTCAAAGGATACAAGATAGAATTACCAAAGAGTTCAAACTTAGAAAGAGACAAAGACAATCAGGTAATACTATTGGTCAACTAGATGTTAAGGCAAATCCTAAGATTAGCTTCGAAAGGGACTGAAGGCCTAGTGGTAGAGCCTGAGAGCTCTATCACATCCATAACTACTTTAGCAATTCATTCCCTCAGTGAAGCACATGCTGGTGAAGGTGCATCACAACCTCTTTCTGGCCAGATCTTGGAAGCTACACCAAGCAATGAAGGCCAAAGCTCTCTCCACCCTGAGTCACAAAGTTCTATGAGTGACAAAGGGAAAAGAAAAATGACTTCTGAGGAGATTGAGGAGGAGAGAGAGAGAGAGGAAGAAGAAGCTAAGGGAAGAAAGTTCCTCTAGTAGGTTTGCAAGATTCATGGAAGCTACTATCAGGGCTGCCCCCAGGCCAAACACTTAGGATGATGAGTTGAGGGCAGTCAGGATAAACTACTTACAGACCAGGAACTATGATATTGATAATATCATCTCCCTCCCCTTAGATGAATTAAATGAACTGGCTGACATGGAATTGTCAAAGGAAAGAAAGGAGGCAAAGGATGCAAATTTACTTATTCAAATCAAAGAAGAAAGAAGATACAAAAGACTTTACAAGCATGTGCCTACCCTTTCCCTAGTTCAAGAAAGTCCTGTATAAGAGGATGTGGCTCCACAAGAACCTCAGGTAGACAAAGAAACTGATAGGATCAAAATGAGCAACTACTTGAGTGCCATAGGCCTCTATCAGGAAGATGTACTTCTTCCCTTATCCTTTGAATACATTGAGTTCGAGTATCTCAAACAACTTGAACATGAAGTAACCAAAGAAAGAAAAATCACAAAGAAAAGGTTAAGGGAAGAAGCTGCAAAGTCAAGAACCATCATCCAGAAGAGTATGAAGAAGTTTGTTAATAGGCAGAGGATGATAAGCTTCTTGAAGTTGTATGGATTCTCCGAAAGAAGACTTGGCCCCATGTCTCGATCCACTATGGATGAGCATATAAGGGTGATCAAGCAGAAGATTCAAAGAGGAGAACTAGTTGACTTACACTCCCTACCAAGTTAGGTCCCTCAAGAAGTGGAGGTTAAGGTTGAACCATTTAAGACAACACAAGCTGAACCCCCTGTTGAGCATCAACAAGATTCTACTTCTGATCCAAAGCAAGGTTTTGTCCCCTCTCAATCTGAATCTGTGAGAGAGGAAGACCCAACTGAAAAAGACAAAGAAGATCAAAAAGGTACTGCATGGCAGTCGTCTTAGTTAAAAGGTTCAAAAAGGAGAAAAAGGATGGCCTTTAAAACAAAGCCAAAGAACGTCCTGAGGATGTGCAACAAGAGTAAGCTAAACCAACTTCAATTCAAGTAGCTCCTCTAGCATCAGGAAGACCCATCTTGTCCTGGACATACACTATAAATCCAAAAAGATGGCATGTAATCAGAAATCACGATGCTGAAGATATCTACACATGGCAAGACATGATCAATCTATCTCTACATGATCTCTTTGATATGAGAAGACATTATGAGAGTCTGAGTGATCCTATTCATCTTATAAAGAAAGGGATGATCATTATCATGATGAGGACTATTGATATTTAAAGTCTTTAAGTGTTTTGGTAGCATTAGCCTAGGAGGCGTTTGTAAGGTTTCATATAAGGCTGATGCAACCCAAAATATCTAAAGTCTCTCCTACATACATGCACAAGTGTACTGAAGTAGAATGCTTCAAAAGTTTCACACTCTTTCTTAGAAAACATTCTTTGTGTGAAATCTTTCGAAACCAAGACCAATATCTTCCGAAGTCAAACATGAAGTCTTCCGAAGCTTCAAAGACAAAGTCTTCTGAAGCCAACTCTTGAAGACAGATTTCTTTTGAAGACTTTTAAACACATGCTATTATCTGATGTACCTTTAGCATAAAGCTGGACCACCTTTCTGCTGCAACTCTGATTAGACACCAACTTTATATGAGTTGGTGAAAGGTCCATGCTTTAGGTAACTGTACATTGAGGTCTTGAGTCTGTACTTTCTACTTTATGTACTTTTATCATTTTTGTAATATATTAGGATATGAGCTATTGCATGTCATAGTCACTAGTCAAAAGGCAATTTGTCTTTTGACTCTACATTGATTTTGTTATTGTCTAGATCATGTATCTAGCTGCCCTTCAAAGTATGGCTGGTTGTAGGTTGTAGTATAAGTATCTCTGGTCCTTGTATCTTATTGTTATTGCTTTGTAAACACTTGTAAGGAATTAGAGAGAAATATACATCATCCTTGAAAACCAAACACTTGTGTTCTAGTTCTGTCTCTTTATTACTTGTGTTTCTTAGCTTTCATATAAATTGGTTTTTCTAGTTCCCCATTTGATCTATTAAGTGTTCTAAAGAACTCCTCTCACTTGTGTTATTGTGTTGTAAACATGTATTGCACTCTTCCTAACGATCTTGCACATATAACACATAAGTTATCATATATAGCTATTAGAGCATTTTCAACCAATCCCCCATCTTCATCATCACCCTAAAATTTAAGAAAAATCATCAAAACATTCACTCCATCTTATTCATCATCCTATACTCTGTCCTCGTAAATTTAGGGGAAAACGACTTCATCCCCCCAAATATAAGGTTCAATGTACATCCTATATCGTTAATATATATGTTATAAATGGATGTGACCGGGAGTAAGAGAACTAATATTAAAAAATAAATAAGTATTATTTTATTGATATCGGGATAGATAAAGAGAATGAGATATGACAAGTTTTACAAAAAGATAGATAAATATAAAAAATAGTTTTTTAAGTATATACTTCCCAACACTAACCATATCATTATAATATAAGAAAAAACATATGATTTTTATGAAATTTATTCATCATTCTTTTCTTATATCTATTTCAAACGAATCATTATTTAATCTATTAGAGTTACATATAGAGAATGAGATGTGAGTTGTTTTGAAATATTAATAAATTCAATGGATTTATGTGTTTCCTGATTAAATTAAAGTTTGGGACAAAAATGGAATATGAATGAATGAATTCCCAGTGAAATATCTAAAAATATGTGAGTATATTTGGTATATTATATGGAATGGTTTTGAGTGGTTATGAGTAAAATAAAGATAAAATCTTATTATTGATTGGTATATTTTAAGAATCATTGTTTAATCCCTATAATTTTTTTTAATATTTGTAAAAATGATTGTGAGTGGAGGAAATAGAAAAAAATAATGATAAGGGTATAAAAATAGTATTTAATTGAAAAGGAGAATGAAAATATAATGATTTTTAGTGTAATTATATGGATTAATATAATAAATCCACTATGAATACTCTTAATGCATGTTTGAAATTGATTATTTTCATTTAACTTTTGATTTAGTAACTATTAAGAAGTTAATAAATTAAAAAAATGTTAAACAAACCTAAAAGTACTTTTCAAACTAACTTTTCATATATGATAAAAAAAAGTTTTAAAAAGTAGGAATGAAGTTATTTCTTGATTTTTAAAATCTCTTTTTGATCTAATTTTCTATTATCTCTCTCTACTTATTCCTATTAACTATGACTTTTTAATCATTTTACAATATTTTAATTTATAAGTTAATCTAAACATTTTTTTAAACTTTTTTCGAAAAATCATAAGTTAATAAGTTTTTATTGTCAAAAGTCTTTTTCATGGTTTTGAAAACCGGACCAGACCGGCCGTCAGACCGGCCGTCCGACCGGTTGGACCGGGAACCGGACTCCGATCTGGTCTGGTTCGGTGTTTAAAACCGTTTTAGTGTTGAACCGGTGGTCGGACCGGTTGAACCGGTTTTTTATATATTTTTTTTATTTTTTTTTGTAATTTTTACATATATTTATAAAAAACACTTATAGTTTTATCCGGTTCTTATATACGGTCCGACCATCGAATCGATAAGGCGTCCGGTTCACTGTCCGGTCCAGTTTTAAAAATATTGATCTTTTTCAATCAAAATAAAAATCTCATAGCCATACTTAAATGTTTAAAAGCTCATAACATTTGTTATGATTATTAATTAACTATTTTTTTAAAAAAAATATCCAAAGGCCTAGTGGTTTTAAGTCTTCAACCATAGTAACCTTTTATCTTGGATATTTTTGTTCTATTGGCCCTAAAATCTAAACAAAAAGTTGATTAGCTCTTTAAGTTAAAGTTTAAAATTTTAATCAAAGTTTGGTTTTTGGCTATTAACTAAATTAACCGAACCAATCTTCAGTCTATCAGTTGCGAGGATGAATTTCCCAAAACTGAACTTCAGTTATTGTTGTCGATGATGTTTGAAAACCAAACCAAACCCACATTGCTCACCCCTACATAAAAATCATAAAGAAGAAAAATAAACTCACATCAGTTACTTATACCCGACACATCATTACATGTCCCAATCAATAAACGTATACTATGCTATGATTAATGACATTAAAGTAACATACAAATCAATTGAAAAGATAGCATAATATAATTTCCATGTGACAACATCTAAACACATTTCAATTCAAACAGATTAAGATATATATAATTAATTAATAACAAGTTTGGTTTGATGATTAAGAAGAATGAAACCCTGGTGGCATATTCCTTGAGCAATGGCGTCGTGGTATAGAATTCCACTTTCATGACGATTTATTCAATATTCAAACATTTCAAAACCAAACCAAAACTCCACCTTTTCCTTTACTTTTCTTTTCAAAAACACCAAAAACCTTCAACACCCACAATCATCCCTACTAACTAGAGACATAAAAGGTAGGTTTCCACACAGAGAAACTTTCCGGCGACTCTTCCACCGCGTACGGCGGCTGATTGTATGTGTTCTCTTCTCAAAAACCTTATACAATCTTTTGGTTTGTGATCTGTTGTTTTTGAAGGATTCGTTATGCATGCCTTTAGAAAAGAATTCAATTCCACTTTCTGTGTGTGTGTTTAGTTCTGATTGATGGATCGTCTTCTCGTTTATGAAGCTAAGCTGTTTTTATGTTCAGCTGTTTACTGATTTCAAGCTGACAACGACCTCAATTTCGTAAGCTAGGGCACGCTTTTTTAGCGTTTTTTAGGTTTGCCTTTGAGTTTAGAGATTGGAATCTTCTTATACTGTTAATAATATGTGTTTTGATATGGTGATTCTGGTTTTTGGTTTGATATGTTTCCTGTGACGTTAGATATGAATTTTATTTTCTAGGTTGCGTTTGAGACTCCTCATGAATTTAATTAGAAAGTAAATCTTTGCATATGGAATTAAAGATATAGATGTTACCATCTTTTGAAGATGATAGTTTTTAAACATTGCAAATTTGGTATCTAAGATGTTTGTTTTGAGAATTAGCCATATCGGTGTAACAGAACCATGCTTGAGGCTATATTGTTAGTGATTGCTGCTATAGTTAGCCCAATTGGGGTTTATATGTCATTGAATAGCATTTTGAAATGAATTTCTACACTGATTAGGTATATTCAATTTGATAGATCTTGAATTTTTACTAAAGATGCCATCTCAAGAAGATGCTGCAAAACACGTGACAAGTACTGTAGGTCTTGAGAGAGAAGATGGTGAAAATGTGAGATTGGTTATACCATCTAATGAAAGAAGGGTAGCTGAAGCTGATCCCTTGCAATCTCAAACAGAAAGAAGTGATCGGCCCTTGAAATGGTGGATAAAGGCTGTCACATTGTCCGTTATTGCTATAGTAGTTTTGATTATTTTCTTGAAATGGGGCGTGCCATTTATATTTGAAAAGGTAGATTCATGCTCTCTTCTCATGGTATTTTTCATTGTTTTGTCATACTTCCTTGTTTAGGGTCACACAGTGAATGGAGAGTGGGTAAAGATTTAAGGGAATATTCATTATGATGGATGTTAAGAATATTCATTGTTTGAAACTACTCATTTGGGTTTTTATGTGTTTTTTTTTAAATTTTGTCATGTTATAATGTGAAAGGACGTGGATGTTGTCATGATAACTATTATCTATGGCGTTCGTTATAAATGTGAAGGGACGTGGATGTTGTCATGGTAACTATTGTCTATGGTGTTCGTTAAAAAGAGAGGTGGTGTAAGTCCCTAATTCATGTAGTAGAGATATGAGGTTCAAATCCAACTTCAGCTGGTTTTTGCCTATAACCCTTCTAAAGGCATTTGCTTAGTGCATGTTGCTTTTCAATTGATTTTATTGGTTAGCAGGGTATTTATTGGTGGGGCTATGAGTTCCCCGTTGATGGGTTCTCACGGTTATAAAAAAGAAAAGAAAAAGAGGTGGTTCGTCTATATTGTTAGTTAAGCAATTTATACTATATATTCTGCATGAAGTTGCCCTTGTTTCGTATTCTTAGAGGTTCTTTTGTTTGTACGAGGTTAGTGATATTAATAATCAGAATTAAATATTCAAAACATACATAGGATATAAGTTTTGAAGGCGCTTCTACTATTTCAAGCTGTAATTATCGGATAGTTACCATGGTCGTCTAAGGTTTTGGTGATGCTATTGCAGGTTCTTTTGCCAGTGTTGCAATGGGAGGCAACTGCTTTTGGTCGCCCAGTTCTTGCACTAATACTTGTAGGGTCATTGGCATTTTTCCAGTGGTGTTAATTCCATCTGGTCCGTCCATGTGGCTGGCAGGGATGATATTTGGTTATGGCTTGGATTTGTAATAATCATGGCTGGAACCATTGTTGGCATGATTTTGCCATATCTCATCGGTCTACTCTTCCGTCAACGCATCCATGTGAGTCGCTAGTTCTATTAATCCCTGATTATATCAACACATTATAACTAGACACGGAAAATGGACACGTTGGTCAAAACGGTAACTTTGTGGTATGGTTTGAAACAGGACAGCTAAGGTTGGGTTGACCAGAAATAGTAGTTTTCCTGATATTTTTCCTATACACTTAACTTATCAAACATAACTGCAAAAGTTATATTACTTCAGTAGTGATCTTATTTATTCAGAATATAATATTTAGAAGGCTTTATGATTTAAAATACAATCTTGGCGTGGCATGTTTGGCCCATTTGACTTGTTTCCTTTTAGGCTATGTGTTATTGTGTTACATGTTTGATCCCGTAAAGATATCAATTTAACAGACTTAATCCATGCATAACCGAATTGGTTTAAATTTCCACATTGACTTAGAAGTTAGAACTGATACTTCTTCCGTCATGGAAAATGCGAACATTTGACTTGGCACATTGATCATGTATAAAAATGTCCCTTATCTTTGAAGTTTTGACTTTTCTTTTTCAATTTCTTATAAAATTTGCAGAAATGGTTGAAGAAATGGCCACAGACAGCTGCCATGATTCGATTGGCTGGGGAAGGAAATGCGTTCCAGCAATTCCGTGTTGTCACACTCTTTCGGATTTCACCATTTCCGTACACTATATTCAACTACGCGATAGTAGTTACAAATATGAGATTTTGGCCCTATTTGTGTGGATCTATTGCAGGAATGATTCCAGAAGCTTTCATTTACATCTATAGGTCATACTCAATTTGATGTTACTGCTCTATATAATGTTCAGGTGGCAAAATGACAGTCCATTCCATAAAGGGTTAGGTCAACCAATTTTCGTATTGTTGAAAATTACAAATTATTGGCTTTTCAAATATGATTAAAGTTATATAAATGTGATGATTAGATTTACTTGGAAGTAAAACACTTAGTAGATTTTTGCATTTTATTTTTAAAACATTTTTTTTTGACTTTAGACCCGGTTGACCAGCACAACCCTTTTCTATTTATCAAAATTATCTAAAGTTTCCCAATTTGACCATTGCCACCACCTATATCTGTGCAGTTATGTTAACTTATTATTGTTAGTAAATTTGTGCAGTGGGCGGTTGATACGCACATTTGCTGATGTGCAGTACCGAAATCACCGGATGACTACATTGGAATTGTATACAATATTATCTCCTTCATTATTGCAGTAGGTATGACTATTGGTTTTACAGTTTATGCTAAGAAAGCCCTAAAAGAACTTGAAAATGAAGACAAGAAGGAAACAGATGATGTTTTGGAATCAGGTGATATACAGCTTGAGAAACTTCCACTTGAGAGACATAACAATTTTGGTTTCTAGTCACCTTCATCATAGCTTATATAGGTTGCTAGTGTAAATTGTTGGGGTTCAGATCTGTTAATCGCTAACCACTTGTAATTAAGCAATTTCAGATGACAAATAAAAACAGGGAATACCATAGTTGACAGTTGAATCAAGATTGATTATCTTGAATGTTCAGTCGACTTGATTCATGTTGAAAGCTTCTTTATTGTTAGGGATGGAGATTTTGACTCCTTACCTTTATATGGGTTATTATTGATATGGTTTGTGTTTATTTTTGTGGATCAAATGAAAGATTGAGCTGAAAGAAAAATTGGTCAAACGGCTCAACAGTCATCCATGTTCAAAGCGTTCGTAGTTATTGTTACATGTAACTTTGTAAATTGTTTTATTTGAGTAATATGGTTTAAAATTTTAACACATAACAAAAGCAGTGTTCGACTGTCTATATGAACTTGTAAAAGTTGCATGTTGCAGTTTGAATCTAGTTTAGCTTGATATTCCAAACCGTGCTATGTGGTTTATGTGGCGAGCTTTGAGTCAAACATAGAACTCCATAGAACTCCTGAAGAGATGATGGTTAATCTTTAATCAAGCTAGTGTTATCAATTAGTCCTTTTAGGACAACTTAAAAAATAGATTGAAGTGATAACATCATTTATAGATATTTAGGTGTTGTTTGTTTCTTTTATATGAAAACGTCTGTAGTTTGCGGATTACATTTGCAGCGACAGAGGTGGATCAAATGTTTGTATTCTGCAAGAAAAATACTGTTTGTTTTTTTAACATTTGTAGAATACTGAAATATTTTATAATTAAACTAAACCTATTTTTTAAATTTTAAAAATAACTTTAACATTAATATATAAATAAAACTCATACAAATATATTAAAATATAAATTAAAGTCATATAATACTGCAATAATATTCATAAAATCATACAAATACATTTTCAAATCGTTTATTCGACATTTTGCAGCATTACCTGCTCAACAATTTCATCTCGTAACTGAGTCATATTCCCAATTTTATCATAGGCGTTCTTCATTTGTTTTTTATTCAACTTAAGGCCAAACTTTTATTTAAAAACTTTTCCTAACATATTTCAAGACTCTTTTTGCATACTCAAACATTTCATACCCATCTTATTTATTTCTTCAATAGAAGTCTCCAATAAGCATTGTATATACTTACTTGACCATTGATGTTTTTCACCTATTTCTATTAAACAACAAAAACACAATAATTAATCATAAACCAAATCACAAACTAACCAACACAACCAACCAAACAAACCAAATCACGCGTCATACAAACTAAAATCATTTATTATACAAATTAAAATCACAAATCCATACTACACAAATCAAAAATCAAACCAAATACTAAACCAAATCACTAACCATAAACCAAATCACCAACCAAACAAACCAAATCACGCGTCATACAAACTAAAATCATTTATTATACAAATTAAAATCACAAATCCATACTACACAAATCAAAAATCAAACCAAATACTAAACCAATCACTAACCATAAACCAAATCACCAACCAAACAAACCAAATTATTCATCATACAAACTAAAATCACTAATCATACAAACTAAAATCACTAATCAATACTACACAAATCACAAATCAAACCAAATACTAAATGAAATCACTAACATAAACCAAATCACCAACCAAACAAACTAAATCATTCACCATACAAAATAAAATCACTAATCATACAAACTAATATAAAAATTTAACAAAATCATAAACCAAATAAGAAATCATACTAACCAAATCACAAATCATCTTACATAAACAACAAATCAACTAAAAACTTAAACAAAATACAAATTAAAAAAAAACTTACCTTCGGTTGGAGGAGGGGCAGCAATGGGCGGTGGGAGTGTGGGCGGGAGGAGGAGGGCCGCGGAGGGGCGGCAACAGACGGTGGGAGCGTGGGCGGGTGGTGGAGGGGAGACTAGGGCTGTGACGGGCGGAGCTTTTGTGGCGGCGTGGAGACGGGGTCGGAGGGTGGCGACCAAAGATGGGGTTGGCGGTGGTAGTTTGGAGATGAGTGGTATGGTGGTGGTAAAGGGTTAACACAAATGAAAGAAAACAAAAGTCAGGGAGGAGAGGAATGTTGGGGTAAAGAAGAAGAAGTCGAGAAGACTTGAGAAGTGGTAACGTCACATCTTTTCCATGTAGACGTTAGGAAGACGTTTTTAATGAAACGTCTTCCAAAAAAATAAACACTCTGCGCACTCAAAAATTATTTCCGTGTCTGTGTATACAAAGATGAAAAGGTGGAAAAAAGTTTTTGTCAAAAAAAACAAACACTACTTTATATTTTATTTGGTGGTATGGTGTGGTGTTAAACACTATTTCTATTTTGTTCTAATTTATTTTAATTTTTTATATACTTATATTGTTACACAACATAGTGGTATGTTTTATTCTGGTTAACAAGTTCTGTGCGAAATTTTGATTCTAATTTTTAAAGTTGATAATGTTATGGCGTTCTCCTTGATAATTGGAACTTGAATACTGGGGAAAGGTTAAAAATGGAAAATCGACACCTTAGGTGAGGGAGCTGACTGGGTTTTCGGGAGAGAGGACACATGGAATCAATTTAAAATCCTTTTTAAAAGCTTAGGTTCATTAAATTGGGTTGGAAACCGGTTTTAAATTTGGTTCGGATGGAAACAACAAAAGTCAGAACCGATTTTTTTGGAATACGGTTTAAGGAGTGAAATGATTGGTCTTAATTAAGGTTGAATTAGGTTTGAAGCCAGGTCAGTTTGGGTTTTACCGAGTTGAAATTGGTTTCATCAAATAAGGTTAAGTAACAATTTCAAACCTACGGGCTAGGTCGGGTTGGAGTTAAACCAGATTGGCTAGTGGGTTGGGTTCCTAGTTTCGGTTTTTATAATGGTTTTTTCCCATCTCTAATATAAGATTATCCAATTACCTATTATCAATATTAAACCATTATTCAACATTAATTAAGAATAAATTATTATTTTCATTTGGTTTGATCAAATTCTTTCTTTTGATCTATCTTTTTTTTATGTTTGTCCCATTGTCATAATTAAGAGTAAATTATTATAAGCACTTTAGCTTAGGATCATGACCCGCTTGAATTTATATCCTTTGCCCCATACTCTTGAACTTTTTCGAGTCATTTATGAAGCTTTAAAGGGTTGCTGGAATTCTCTAACGGGGCATTTAGTTCGTGAAATTTGTTAGAATTGAAATTTAAAAGAATTGTATTTGGAATTTAATATTTTTCATAGGATTTAAAATTCAAAAGAATTGGAATACATTGATTGAATTCAAATTCCAATGTATTTTAATAACAAAACACTTATAAATGAATTGGAATTTATCACCCGTTACAAACCGTCACCACCTCAATAACCACCGATCATCGCCGCTACATACCATCGACCACTGCCGCCGTCACCGCCGACAATCAACCGTGACCACCACCGCACCCATTTTCGAAAACCAACCGTACCCCACTACCGCCACCAACCAATAACGCTTGTCGTCGAGACACGATTGGCGGCGGTCGGGGTAAATAGTGGGTGGCGGTCGTTGGCGACGGGGTTGTACGGTGTCAGCGGAGGTCGGGGGCGGTGGTCTAGTGGCGATGTTAGGATCGTGTATTGAACGAAATACTAACTTATTAACGTGTATACCGAATCAAATAGTGTGGAATCCTATTTGATTGGCGATCCAATCAGTGAGAACGCATGTAGAAACAATTATGTATTGAATCTAAATGTTAAGAACGATTAGAAATCGATCTACTACGATCTATGAACTTGGAACATGTTCTTAGAGGTCTCTGGACGGCTAGGGTACGTCTGGAGCTGAAGTGTATTCAATGCTTACGTTTTTCCACGAATTAGGGGGTATTTATAGGTTAGAGTTGCTCATTCGGGCGACTGAACCATTAGCATGGTTCAATCGTGCGATTGAGCCATGCAGTTGATCCATTCACACGACTGATCCAGTCTCCTGGTTCAGTCGTGCGACTGAGTCATTCGCATGAAGTTGTTAATGCGTATGGTCCATTAGCATGGGCCATTCGCATGATAACTTCATATTACTAAGTTTGAATGTATTCATTATCATTACATTATTTATATTAGTTCAAACAACCACAAACCTATATAATCAATTCGATAAATGTTAAATAACTCATTAATGGAATATTAAACATTATAAACACAACCAAATATTTGCATTTCATTAAGTACCCAACTATTACATATGTGTAAGACAATAAAGACATATTACATTAAGATCAGAATCAAGGTACACATGTATCAACAAACTCCCCCTTGGACCTAGATTCATTTATTGTCTTACCTTCTTCATAACCTCCTCGTACTTATTGTACTTCTCCTCTCTTGTGACTCCTGTATGTATTTCAATGCAAAAGCAGAGTCTGATCACATTTTGGAATCGGAGGGCTTGTACAATATCCTGCGTGTCATAGAACAATGGCCACTTGTATAGAGTGTAGACATCTTTAGCTGACAAGTTGGTAAGCCACATCGGGTCAAATACCCTGATAGTATCCATTCTGCCCTTTTTGTTCAGAACTATGACCGCCTCCCCTGTTCTCCAATCATAGTACCACCACTTAAAGTGTGGAGTGAAGTCCTGTGGCATTTCCCTGAGTGGGATTCTTGACATTATGCGTGGAGGACTCCACTTCAGCACTATCTTTGGCTTTCCAGTTATGGGATCAACTTCAGACCGTCGGATATACCTCGTAGGTTGTTGAGGTTTGAAGTTGACCCACCTGGTGTGGTACTCTCTCTTCAATGCAGCCTCAAACCAGCCTGATATTTTTCTTGGGTCAGCGTATAATAGCTTCAGTTTTGCCAGCTGGTTGAGCTCAAAACCAGGTAGAGACTTTAGATCATGCAGGAATCTAAAGTACTCAATACCCTTCTCTCTCTTTACTGCATATTCATTAAGATCATCAAAATGGGCCCACGCGATAATCTTGCCTGACACCTTGTGATGTTTCTTCACTTTGTAGAGCTTGGTGTAGACATTTGGTTTAGGAGCAGCGTGTTGGGCTCGGATCTCCTCAATACATACAGCCCATTCAGCCTTTCTGATATCAATATCGGTGTTTGAGGCTTGGGCTTGTTATTTAACCTTCTCGGACTCTTGCTCCATCTTGTCCAATATCTCAAACGTATCACTGACCAGGGAATCACCCAGATTGGGTACCACATTTCCCTTTTTGTCAGCATACTCGGGATAGTGCTCTGCAGTGACGTCCTCGATCTCTATCTCATCAATGTCATTCAGCTTGTCATCACTAGCTACTTCAACAGTTGGAGCGTCCTTGACAATCTCATCGGGATTGAGCTTGAACATTTCTGCCAGTTGCTCATCAGTAAGATCATGAATTATTTCCCCTTCTTTAGGGGTGTAACTCACTGATCTCCTAACAATCCCTTGCAGATCAAGAATCATGGTTAGTTGAGTCTTGACCTACTGAAGGGGAGCAACGTCGTATTCGTCCCTCTGAAAATTTGGATCTGCTTGATTTAGACATGTAACACAACAATAATTAGTTAATAATCAAAACAGAAACACATTAAACAAAATATAAACATTATATACATTAATTTGATACAATATTCAGTTACACATGATTTTAAATAACAAAAACAACTAGACATTACTCTTGTCTTATATCATGTGCTCCTCTGCTGACGGGGCGGATGTAGAGGCACCTTGGTCTTGAGCTCCTTTGTCCTCCTTTCACTTGCAGATGTGGCACCCGCAGCAGATGTATCCTCATCATTATCAACATCATCATCACCAGCATCAGTCTCATCCCCTTGATCATCACCATCATCATCATCATCTTCACTGCCATCATCATCACCATCATCTCCATCTCCCTCTCTGATCTTAGTGGCTCCTCCTTTGATCCTTTGAGCCTCAGCAAGATGGTCTTGTTGGTAGTCTCCAACTCTTATTTTTATAGGTGAATCAGGTTTTCTGTGTAATCAGAGGAGATTCGTTTCCCCTTTCTATCTTTTTGGCTAAGTGGACATGTTGCTCCTGGAGTTGGGACATCTCTAAGCTCTGTGCAGCAATCTGCTAGGCCTGCTACTTAAACAGCTGAGCCTGCTGAGATATCTGCAGAGATAGTGCAGCAGTAAGCTCTACTAGCTGATGAATCTGGGCAGTCTTCTCGTCATCGGCTGCTAACAGCCTCAGCACCATGCGGTTCAGTGCTGAGAGCTGTTCCTCTACCCCACTGGGAGGTAGAGGGGATCCAGATGGAAAGGAAGTGAAAGATGACGGTCCTGCTGGGTGGCAAGTGGTGGTGGTAGTGGTAGTAGTGAAGATTGGGGTGGTATAGATGAAGGTGGTGGTGGACGAGTGAAGATTGGGGGTGATATAGATGAAGGTGGTGGTGGATGAGTGAAGATTGGGGGTGGTATAGATGAAGGTGGTGGTGGATGAATGAAGATTGGGGGTGGTATAGATGAAGGTGGTGGTGGAGTGGGTGTGGTAGTGGTGTATGAGGAGGTAGGGTTGTGGCAGGTGGTGTGGTAGCAGTGGTGGTGGGTGGAATGGTGGTAGTGATGGTAGGTGGAGTGGTGGTAGTGGTGGTAGTGGTGGTGGTGATGAAGTCATCCTTCTCCTCTTCTTCTTCATACTGTGGGGCTGAGCCATCCTTTACTTCCTCGAACCCCTCGAGGTGGATGCTCCCCCTTGGATACTAGGCTGATCTTGGGTGTAGGTTGGATTAGTCATAGTATCCCCAGACCCTCCCGGGCGTTCACCAACCGCCTTAAGCCCTCGTTCGGTGGCAACTACCTTGCTGCCTACCGTTCGAGTCAACGGCTCATCGTCCGACTCCTCCTCCTCATCAGGTCTGAAGTCCTGATAGAAACCAGCAGTCTCTGTCCCCCGTTGGGTGGGTGCTGGAGATGCTATATCAGCAGTAGGACCCTCAATTGAGTGGGCCCTGCATCTCCCTCATCACCGCTATCATCGTCATCGGAATCATAGTCTCGGAGCACAAGTTGCTCAACATCAGAATCACTGTCTGCGTTGCGCCATTTACGCCTCGTTGGCGCCACGTAATCCTCCTGGGCTAGAAGCCCGAACAATCTCCTCACAGGGGGCTTAACCTGCTTCCCCCTGTATACCTTCATCCGGCCCAAGATGGTATCATCCATCACCTCGACCACTACGGCATCCTCCTTCTCCTTTGGCAACGAAGGGAGCTTTTGGTCAATGATCATCTGCATGAATCGAGGGTACATGCAAAAGCCCTCCTTGCCCTTAGCCTCGATGTTCTCCACCAGGTATGTGAAGATCATCCTGGAGAAGCTGAACGGGTGGTTCAGCACCAACGCTACGTAAGCATTCTGCATCTGGTCTGAGAGCTCGTCGAACCCTCCCTTCCGAGAAGCTATGCACTTCAGCAGCACATGTGCGAGGTACTTGAACTGGGGGCACCAGTTGCTCTTGTTGAGCACCCCTGCGTTGAGATACCCATAGTACTTAGCTCGCATGAAACATCCTCGGACAATGAGGGGGTGTAGTCGAGTGGGACAGTCAGCATCATCCCCAAACTCTAAGTTTGTCCTTAGATCATCCTCGGTGATCTCTATGGGCTGACCAAAGATAAAACTCCTGATCCGGTAGGGCTATGAGGTCCTATCAACAACTGCGCCTTCCCAGAAGGCCTGCTGGACTGATCGGTATGGTGTGCAAGGAGTCGATATGGCTCGGAAGATCCTCGATCTCCGTAGGAAAGAAATAATCCCCGAGAAGTCAGCTGCGTTCCTAGATGTCAGATCCAGATGAGCACAGATGTTGTGCTTGATTCTCATAGTCCAACGACTAGCCATCTGTTACACAATGAATATAAACGTTAGTATCCTTCAATGAGTAATAAATTGAATCATTTGGACTTGAATTTTTTGTGTTCTGTCATGCGAATGAGACTATGCGATTGAGATCTAGTCGTGCGAATGAGCAGTGCGACTGAGATCTAGTCATGCGAATGATCTCATACGTACGACTGAGCTTGTGACTAAGCTCATACGTATGCTCTCTCATGCGTTTACACAAATCGTGCGACTGAACTCATACGCATGATTCAGTCGTGCGGCTGAACTCATACGCATGATTCAGTCGTGCGGCTGAACTTATATGCATGATTCAGTCATGCGGTTTATCCATTCACCTTGCTCAGTCGTGCGACTGAAGTTCATCAGTTTGTCCATTCGCATGACAGACTTACTGTATAATTCAAAATCGAATTTTGAGCAAACTTTAATGTTAGACGTCATGGTTTGGCTCATTAGGCTCGCATTTGACCGACATAACACATAATAACCTTTAATTTCATAGTAGACTTAGTTTTATTTGTTTATTAGTTAATGTAAGTCACGGTTTCTTTTAGGGTTCATTTCAATCGAATTTAGGCATGAATCGATGCACATTATCATGGATTTCATCACTCAGTACCTGTATAATCACTACAGATCGTCAGTAAGCAATAATCAAAGATCTAGAGTGATCAAATAAGAATCGGGTAGAGTAACGGTGCTTCGTGTGATTTAAGGGCGATTTGGGAGTGATGAACGACTGCGACCGACTCCCCCTCTATTTATACTAGGGTTTACGTCAGTCGTGCGATTGAGCCCAGTTGCATAGTTGATTCGTGTGACTGAATATCAGTCGTGCGACTAGCATAGTCGGTCACCTTCAGTCGTGGGACTAGAAGTCAGTCGTGCGACTGTGTCATTCGGTCACCTTCATCCATGCGATTAGCATATTTTAGTCATCCAATCGTGTGATTTTAGTCATACTGATGGTCCAATCGCACGTATGTCCCATACGTGTACGTTAATCGTGTGATTGGGCACATTCGTATCCTTCAATCGTACAACTGGTCCATACCCATGGTCCAGTCGTGCGAATGTGGTTTTTTGACTTTATGACCATTTTAAACTTTACACCCTTTACTATATTGAATAAACATTTTAAGCACTCGATCATCTCAGACATGATCCTTTTAACTTGAAAACTTTTGATCACCTCAGACGTGATCCTTTTAAAACCAATTTGTCACCTCAGATGTGACCCATTTATATTTGAAAACACATGTGGTCACCTCAGACGTGACCCTTTTAGGTGATTAAAATCCTTTATAGAATTCCATGACATAGTCTGATGATTACAAACTAACTTGACTAAATTTAAATAAAATAAAAGAAATAAGAATTGAAATTCAAAACTGAGACATGTTTTTGTGATTTTGTGAGGGTTAAATCCTAAGATATAAATCTAAGGAATTCATTTCCTGAAAAGGCAACTTCAATTCATTTTGACCATACATGGACCAATTCAATTTGGAATCATACGGGATATTCAAATCATTCGGGACATGTTATCAAAACCTTTTGATGCTCTATTCTTGTTTTTCATCTAGGAGTCGTTAGAAAATTTAGGAAATCATACTAGTACTATTAAATCCCCATATTGATTTGGACTTTCAAGAATTGTAGCCATGATGATTGTCAGTACACGTGTCCTCTTAAATCCATACACAGAATTTTAACACAGATTGGTGATAGTTTAAGGCTTAATTATTTCAACCAACATTTGTGGATCCCACACTTATGTGGTAATCAACATTCCTCGGGAGATTTTTGAGCGGTCTATGGGTATTTTGACAAGAAGAAACTATTCTTAGAGCTTTCAAAGTGAAGCCAAGCCTCAGGTCAGTGCCATCGCACAGCAGAGAGGCGGCAAACAACAATGAATTCTAGAATATCTAGGTTATGCTTATCCTCAGGTCAGTGCCATCACACAGCAGAGAGGCACACAACCTATCTTGTTGTTAGAGCATCTTTATTTTTTCTTTTGAACATAACACACCAACAACATAAGTTATTAGCTTGATAGCATTTATTTTTCATTTTTTCCGTGCTCTGCTCTATTTATAGTCATCCGCACACATTTGTGGCGTTTATTTGCTCGCCACCCCTTATTGGAATTTTGTTGATTGTCTTAATCAGTGATAAGATGGGAACCCATAGTCAGTTGAAAAACTTAGTTTGATCTTGAGATCACCAACCAGGTCTAATCATCTATTGTGTTGAATCTACCGACATATCATCTGTGGTCTAGCAACCTCTAGGTCTACTTTCTTTGCGTTACGTTAGTGGTAACCAGTTTTACTATCATTTTTCCTTTTATATTGTTTAGACTATACAAACTTATACTTTGAACTTCACATCTAATTCAATTTAATCTTTTTAAAAATCCCAAATGAGTTGTTCCTGTGTACTATCATTTTCCAAAGTTATTGAATCGGTATCACACATACGATCTAATTTCTATCAGCTTGCCTCTCCTTCTCCCTCATTTTTTTAATGTTGTTAACATAAACCTATTCTCCCCCTAAAATTCTGAAACCGTAAACGATTTGCGGTTTTAGGATTTTAATAGGCAAAGAAATAACATCAATTTAATCAAAACCATAAATTAGGATAAATAAAATAAAATAAAAGAAAAAAATTGACAATACGCATTAGACTACACATGGTCATCTTCAGGAATTACATCCCTTTTCTTTTTAATGCTATTGACCTCTAACAAATATAGAAAACGTTGTTTGTCAAAAGCCTTTGTATAGTGGTTAGAGCGTTGAAAATCAATGTTTATTTTAATCACATCGATTAGGTTCTTTTCAAAACAGTCATGTATAAAGTGATATTTTATTCCGATGTGTTTGGTCTTAGGATGTTGGACCGGATTTTTAGTTACTGCAATTGCAGCAGAGTTATCAACAAAAATAGGAGTAGGAGAGAATTTCAAACTGTAATCCCGCATTTGCTGTTGAATCCATATAATCTGTGAACAGCAACTAGCAGCGGCAACATATTCTGCTTTGCAGGTTGACAAAGCAACCGAGGTCTGCTTCGCAGGTTGACAAAGCAACTGAGGTCTGCTTCTTACAGTGCCAGGTCACTAATCTTCTCCTAAAGAGTTGACATCCCGCTTATGTAGACTTGTAGTTCATCTTGAAGCCTCCGTAATCCGAGTCACTATACACCGTAAGCTCAAAGTCATCGTCATGAGGATACCATAACCTAAGTGTTGGTGTACCCTTCAGATAACGAAATATTCTTTTGACCCCTATCAGATGGTTGACTTTTGGCTTTGCCTGATATCTTGAACATAAACATGTAGCGTACATGATATCAGGTCTTAAGGTAGTGAGGTACATGAGAGAACCAATCATTCCTTGGTACATGGTGGCATCAACCAGATCACCATTCTCGTCGGGTGCTACATCGTGATTTGTAGCAAGTGGAGTCCCAGCTGCGGAAGCATTCTCCATGTCAAACCGACAAAGAATATCTCTTACATACTTGGTCTAATGTAGAAATATTCCCTTTGGTGTCTGATCCACCTGTAACCCGAGAAAGAATTTCATCTCTCCCATTGCACTCATTTCAAACTCAGCCTTCATTACTACTTCAAACTCTTTACATAGATCTTCGTTCTTTGAACCAAAGATTATGTCATCTACATAAATTTGGACTAGTAGTAAATCACCATCCTTTTCTTTAATGAATAGTGTGCAGTGAATGACATCTCTGCGAAAGCCATGTTTCACAAGGTGAGTCGAGAGTTTCTCATACCAGGCTCTGGGAGCTTGATGAAGCCCATATAAAGCCTTGTCAAGTTTGTAAACTCTATCTCGATGATATGGATCCTCAAATCCCTTTGGTTGACTGACGTACACTGTCTCTCGGATTTTACCATGAAGGAATGCACTCTTCACATCAAGTGGATAAACTTTAATCTTCATGTATGATGCATAGGCAAGGAAGATACGGATTGCTTCCATTCTTGCCACGGGTGCAAACACTTCATTATAGTCTATTCCCTCGACTTGTTGAAATCCTTGAACAACAAGTCGAGCCTTGTTTCTGATGATCACGCCTTGATCATCTTTCTTGCATTTTAAGACCCATTTGGTGCCAATGACCTTAGCACCATTAGGTCTATCCACCAGAGTCCATACACCTAACTTCTTGAACTGAAGAAGTTTTTCTTGCATGGCATTCACCCATGCCCATCATTCAGGGCTTCACTAACATACTTTGGCTCAAACTGAGACACAAAGCAACGATATGCCCCATCGTGAAGGTATCCCTTTTCCATTACTGAGGCATAATCAGCTAAGTACAGCTGATTTCTGGTCTGAACTCCTGACCTCACATCCCCAATGACATTATCCAAAGGATGATAGACATTTAGGCGTGAGCCAGGAGTGGTTGGAACAACTACCATAGAATCAAGATTATGAACATTTGGTTTAGTATCTGAGGTAGTAGGAGTTTGAGGTTTCGAAAACTCAGAGGCATCAATGTCAGATGCTTGTGGACTTGCAGTAGTAGGAACCTGTTCCTCTTGGTTGTTCTGATCAGTCTCCACAGCTTCTTCATCAGAGGAAGAGTCACTATCTTCAAGTACTCCCCCTGAGTTGTTAGATAAGCTACCTTGTGAACCAGATGGTGTTAAATCTGAAGCCGATGGGTTCAAGACATCATACATCATCTTGGTTGCTAACTCATCGTCAGAAGTGGAGAGTGGGATGTTGAAGGATTTGAAGAATCCTTCATAGTCGAAAAACAAGGCAGGTCCTTTTCCAGCAGGTGGTGTGGTGTATCACTGAACATCTACGTTACACCACACTTCTACATGACCCATCGAGTTGTTGTAAACTCTCTTGATCGGTATGTTGTTCCCTAGAAATATACCTTCATCAGCCTTCTCATTGAATTTGCCCTCCTAAGTCTTCTTCAGTAGGGTGCACGGGGCGCTAAATGGCTCGAGATACTTTATATTTGGTCTATGTCACTGTAGTAACTCGTAACATTCTTGCCATGGCGTTTAACTATCAGAACTCGATTCAATGTGTAACATGCATTTGCAACTGCCTTATTCCAGAACAGGATAAGCAGTTTCGAGTCTGCTAGCATTGTCCATGCCATCTCTATCAAGCTATGATTTTTCCTTTCAGCAACACCGTTCATCTGAGGAGTATAGGCAAAGGTGAACTGATGCACAATTCCCTTGTCCTTGCAGTAAGCCTCCATCCATTGATTCTTGAACTTGATTCTGTTGTCTGAGCGCACTTGACGAACCTTCAGATTGTAGAGAGACTCCAATGTAGTTACTAATTCTTTGAATGACTCGAATGTTTCTGATTTGGATTTCAAAAACATCATCCAAGAGAATCTTGAGTAGTCATTTGTAACTACATAGCAGTACAAGTCGCCTGCGATGTTTCTTGTACTGACTGGACCAAACAGAACCATGTGAAGAAGTTCAAGAGGAAGTTCGATTGAATGAACTTTCTTTTCCTTATGAGACTTCTTCATCTGTTTGCCCTTCTTGCATGCAATACAGAAATCACGAAGTTGGAAGTTTTTGATGTTAACACCTGTCACTAGATCATTCTAGATCAAGTAATTCATCTTCTGTGGATTAATGTTTTCCATTCTCCTATACCAGGAGATGGAATCCTTCTCAGTAGCTTTTGACAAGAAGCACTAAACTTCACGATCCGTTGTGGAGGCCTTTGATAGGTCCAAGACATACTGGTCATTATATCTTGACGCAAACATTAATACTTGGTCCTCCGGGATCACATATTCCTTTTTCAAGACATAGCACTTCCTGTTATCAAAAACTACCTTAAAACCTTTATCACATATTTGGGAAACAGAACACAAGTTCTTTTGAAGTTGTTGAATGTAGTTTACCTTGTCAAACATAACTTTCTGATTACCCACTTCCCCTTGAGCTGTGATATACTGTAGGACCGTTGAAGGGTATAGATTTACAACACAACAACACAAAGAGGAGATTAGCTAAAACTTAATCAAACAGTGAACTGGATTAACCAAGGTAAGACACTAAGAACACAAGTAATATAAGAGACAAAACACAAAGAACACAAGTATATGGTTTTCAAGATTGCAGTATATTGCTTTCTCTATGTTCTATTATAAGTGTTACAAAGCATAATCGAAAGATACAAGAACATGAGATACTTATACTACATCCTACGGCCGGCTATACTTTGAAAGCCAGCTGGATACAATTTACTAGACACAAAACAAAATCAATTGTAGAGTCAAAAGGAAGATTGCCTTTTGACTTTTGACTATGACATGCCATAGCTCACATCCTTATCTATTACAAAAAGGATAAAGTACATAAAGTAAAAAGTTACAGACTCAAGACCTCAATGTATAGTTACCAAAATCATGGACCTTTTCACCAACTCATGTAAGTTGGTGACCTTACAGAGGTGCAGCGGAAAGGTGTCCAACTTTATGGAAAAGTACATCAGATAAAGCATGTATTAAAAGTCTTTGGAAGAAATATGTCTTCATGAGTTGAAGCTTCGGAAGACTTTGTCTCTGAGGCTTCGGAAGACTTCATATTTGCTTCGGAAGATTTTACACTTAGAGTATTTTCAGTTGCATGTGTAAAACTTCCTAAGCATTCTTCTTCGATGCACTTGTGCAGCATGCAGGATAGACATTTGATGTTTAGGTTGCATCCGCCTCTTCATTAATATCTACAAACTCCCCCTAGGCCGATGCTACCAAAACACTAAGTAGACTTCAGATGTCAACAGTCCTCATTAGGACGATCACCAATCCTTTCTTCATAAGGTGATCAGGATCCTTCAGACTGTCAAAGTGTCTTCTCATATCAAAGAGGTCATGCAGAGGAAACCGAAACATATCTTGCTATGTGTAAATGTCTTCTGTGCCTTGATCTCTAATGACATGCCATCTTTCTGGATTTGTGGTGTATGTCCAAGACAAGATGGGTCTTCTTGATGCTAGAGGAGCTGTTTGAATTGGAGTTGATGTAGCATCCTCTGGCTGCACAACCCCAAGATATTCTGATTCATCCTAAGGTTGAGAAGAGGGTGCAGTCTTCTTCTTCTTTGGCTTTGGTTTAGAAGCCATCCTTTTCTTTCTCTTAACAGGTTTTAACTGAGCAGACTGGCCTGCAGCACCAGATTGATCTTCACTGTCTTTCACAGTTGAGACTTCCTCTCTCTCAAGCTCAGAAGGAGAGGGAGGTTGACCCTGCTATGGATCAGAAGATGAAGCTTGCTGAGTTTCAACAGGAGGTCCAGGTTATGTTGTCTCTGGTTGTTCAACCTTAACCTCCACTTCAGGTGGGGCTTGACTTGGAGTGGGGTGTAAGTCAATGAGCTCTCCACTTTTGATCTTCTGCTTGATCACCCTAATATGCTCATCCATAGTGGATAGAGACATGGGGCCAAGTCTCCTTCCGGAGAATCCATATAGCTTCAAAAAGCTCATCATCCTCTGCCTATCAGCAGACTTCTTCATGCTCTTTTGGACGATGGCTCTTGATTTTCCAGCTTCTTCCCTTAGTTTCTTCTTAGTTGTCCTTCTGTCCTTGATTATCTCAAGTTCAAGTTGTTTTAGGTACTCAAACTCAACATAGTCATAGGAAAAAGGAAGGAGTGCATTTGCCTGATAGAAGCCTGTGACACTCAGGTAGTTGATCATTTTGATCCTTTCTTCTTCTTTGTCTACCTGAGGTTCTTGTTGAACCACATCTTCTTGTGCAGGACTTTCCTGAACTGGGGAGAGGGTAGGCATATCCTTGTACAGTCTTTTTCTTCTTCTCTCTTCTTTGACTTGTACTAGAAGTTCTGCATCTTCTGCCTCCTTCTTCTTCTTTGATCTTTCCAGATCAACCAGTTCATTCAGCTCTTCTAAGGGAAGAGAGATGACACTGTCTATGTCATAGTTCCTTGTCTGCAGGTAATTTATCCTGACTTCCCTTAACTCATCATTTTGAGTATCTGGTCTGGGGGAAGCCCTGATTGTAGACTCCATGAGTCTTGAAGACTCAGCTGAGGAACTTTCTCCCCTTAGCCTCCTTCTCCTCTCTCTCTCTCCTCCTCCTCAATCTCCTCAGATGTCATCTTTCTTTTCCTTTTGTCACTCACAGACCTTTGTGACTCAGGGTGGAGAGAGCTTTGGCCTTCATTTCTTGTTGCAACATCTAAGCTCTAGCCAGAGAGAGGTTGAGAACACCTTCACCAGCAGGTGTCTCAATAGGAGTGTGGATCTCTACAGCAGTTGATGATGATGAGACAGGGGTCTCAGGTTCTTCCACTGGGCCTTCAGTCAAGGTTTCCCCTATGAAACTAATCTTAGGGTCTGCCTCAACATCCAGTTGACCAATGGCTTTGCCTGATTGCCTAAGTCTCTTTCTTAAGCTGAACTCTGCAGTGATCCTGTCTTGGATTCTTTGAGCCATCTGTCAGCTTGTCTTGATTTGCTTGGTTGACAAGTGGCATGTTGACTAAATCCAGACCTTCATAGTAGTTCAAAGTCTGAAAATTGAAGACTTCTTGCTGTCCTTGAACTCTTATGATGATTAGGGATTTCTTGATGTTGTCATACCTCCACCCAATGATGTGATTGGAAGATGGTCAAGATGACATAGCCTTTGGTATCCCATCCTCAAACAGACTCTGTATGAAGGAGTCAATGTAATCCACATCAATGTGAATTTGAGGAGGTTGCTGAGAATGCATAACTGCAAGTGAGGATGGTGAGTCCTCAATGTCCACTCTCTCTGAAGAACTCCCAGGTTCTGTGGCTGTAATAACTTTCTCCCCCTTTTTGGTAGCATCACCCACTTGCATAGGTGAGCTGGAAGATAGGTCAATCACATCCACAGTTCTTGTGTTCCTGGTTGAGCACTTCTTAAGGGTCTCCCAGCTAGTTTTTTCTTAAGATATGAAATCTCAAGTTTCTGATCATTGATCTTGTTATGTAAGGTAGTCACCTGAGATTCAAGGTGACTGACCTTTGAGACTAAGGAGGTGCATGTTTTAGTCAGTTTGTGCACCTTTAGTCTCAGATTTCCCTCATCTTCATTAGAAGACTCATTGGGGGATGAGATGATTGGACCAAAGTCCTCTCTCTCACCACCAGCTTCAGGTTCTTGGCTGCTAGTTTTCCTCTGATCATTGGCAATCTCAGTTGAGATTTCAGTGGGCTGAGTTTCCATGGTTGAGGTCTTAATGATGTAATCACTTTCAGTAGTAAGAGCCTCTTCCATATGGACATCCTGAACAGGTTCAGAAGTGTCCACCTCGGTTGTAGGTGACTGATGTGGATAGATGTAGGAGACTCAGGAGCATTCATCTCTCTTCGAGTAGGGGTAAGAAGAGAGACTCATTATACTCACTGAAACCTAGATCTTCATCAGTATAGAAGTCAAGGTGGGGAATTGGTTGGTTGAGATCTATAGGCTGGGGATGGTAACTGTCGCCTGAAGGTTGATCACTTGAGTGTTGAGACTCAGAGTGATGGCTTAAGGCAGTTGGGCTAATGAGCTCATCAGGCTGAGCATGAGGAACCTCCGCACTGATTCTTGAAGAGATGGAGTGGTCTGCTCCTCAGGAGAAGTGGGAGCTCCAATGTCCACTTCTTCCTGTATGGGTGAGTATATGGGGACCTCCACAGACTGAATAGCCTGCGTAGGGGTTCGTTTGGATTTCTCTGGTAAGTGATGGTGATTTGAGGCTATGTGGGTGATAGTGCGGTAGCAGGTGTGGGCTCAACACTAGCTTGTGCTGCTAGGTTGTCACCTTGAGCAATGAGCTCTAACATTTTTAGGACAAGGGCTGTTTCTACCTAGAGAAACCAACAGTGGGCTTCTTCAGTATTTTAAAGATGTCGGGCTTCATATATCCCAATTTAAGAATGTTACCTGTTTCCCTTAACTGTGAGCCCACTTCATAGTTAAGAATGTACTGGACATATCTAGGAAACATGTAATACTCTAAGGAGTCCAAATTAGCAAGTAAATTTATATAAACAAATGAGAATGCTTGAATTTGACCCCCTAAACCATTTTATGGATTATGAAGGAGAGATCCTCAGGAATCTGGTCCCATCCACCATGCTTGTTTGATAAGCTATGGATGACCACATTGAGTAGGAATTTCCACTGGGATGAGACCTTCCCTTTCCTAAAGGTCTTTACAGAGAAATCTCCCTCATATCCCATCTGCTCAAAGGAATGATTAATAGCTTCCTTTGGGAAGAACACCTCACCTTCTTCATCATCCAGCTGAAGATGCCTATTGATGATGGCCAGAGTGATGAAGATTGTTCTCCCCTGCACTGTGGTAGACAGTGCCTTCTCCCCGTCCATAATGACCTCTTGGCAGGTCTTCCAGAATTCAAGCAGCTGATCATCATAGAGTGGAGGATCAATGGTTAGGAGGTGGAGTAGTTAGACAGAGCTAAGAAACGACACACCTCTGAGAAATGAGGATCTTTCTTAAGCGTAACATAGCAACCTGATTGTGTTGCCTGTGTAGCTACATGGTAAAATTGGGATCAATTCTGTGAGCAAGGTTGGCCATTTTGAAGTAGCTTAGAGATGATGAAAGAAGTAAGAAAGAAATTTCAGAGAGAAATTTTGGGTTTTAGGTTTGGAGGAAGAACTGATGATAGAAAGAGGGGGAAACCGTTGGGTTTATATGTGAGAGGGATTTCAGATAAAGTTTAATGAAAGAGGATAATCTTTGAAATCCGGACGTCGTCCCACCTCTAAAAAAGTAGTTTACTTTTGTTCAAAAAGTAGTTTTCTTGGAAGTCAAAAAGCTTCCAAAGTCAAAAAGCTAAAATAACTTCGGAAAATTTTCCTAAGAGTTTTGAGAATTTTGCTTCGGAAGAGAAATTAAAACTTGAGTGCTTTGTATATAAAACAACAAAGCTTTCGAGAGTTAGTTTGCTTCGAAAGTAAATGGTCCTTGAAAATAAGTAATTGTCTGAGACAAGTATTTAAGCTTTGGAAGATAGATCAAATAACTCTTCCGAAGGTAAATTTCTTAGATAGTTATTTATTTTTAAGGTATGATTTACTTCCGAAGTGAAAAGCATAACTTCCAAAGTATCGGAAATTTTCAAAAATCTAAGGAAAGTCTTCAAAAAGAAATTTTTATTCAAAGAAAACATGAGCTTATGAAGGTGATGAACTAGATAACTTAGGACACACATATTTTAAGAAATAATAAGAATTAGTTTTAAGAAAAACCTACTCAAAGTTAATCATCCCAATAGCTGATATAAGATATTTAAATCTCTGTTAATCAAAAGCCTTTGTAAACAGATTAACATATTGTTCATCTGTGTGAACTTTGACTAGTTTAATTAATCCCTTTTCATAGTTATCTCTTATTAAATGATACCTGACATGATGTGCTTTGTCCTTGAGTGATGCACAAGGTTCTTTATGATTGAGATAGCACTATTGTTGTCTATGTGAATGGGAGTCTCCTTGAAGTTTAACCCATAGTCCAACATCTGATTTTGAATCCAAAGCACTTGAGCACAGCAGCTTGCAGCAACAATGTATTCAGCTTCAGCAGTTGATGCAGAGACACAGGATTGTTTCTTGCATTGCCATGAGACAACCCTTCCACCAAGGAACTGACATCCCCCAGATGTAGACTTTGCAGTCATGTTGCAACTACCATAATCACTATATGTATAAGCATACGGATTGAAGTCGGGATTCTTAGGGTACCATAAACCAAGTGTTGATGCACCTTTGAGGTATCTTAGAATCCTCTTGACAATGATGAGGTGAGACATCTTAGGGTTAGCTTGATATCTTGCACAGATGTATGTAGCAAACATGATATCAGGCCTGCTAGCAGTAAGATACATAAGAGACCCAATCATAGCCCTGTATAAGTGATTATCTACACACTCCCCCTCAAGATCAGATCCAAGGGAGTGGTTTCTAGCTATGGGTGTCTTAGCAATCTTACAATCATTCATGTTGAATCTCTTGAGTATGTCGTGAACATACTTTGACTGACTTATGAAGATGCCATCTTCAACTTGCTTCACTTGAATTCCCAAAAAGAAATTGAGTTCCCCCATGGCACTCATTTCAAATATGTCTTTCACCAGCTTTTCAAAGTCTTTGCAGAGCTTTGGATTAGTTGAACCAAAGATGATGTCATCCACATACACTTGAACTAGCAGTATGTCATTTCGTTGTCCTTTGACGAAGAGAGTTCCATCTATAGTACCTCTCCTGTATCCATATTTACAAAGATACTCAGACAGTGTCTCATACCATTTCCTGGGTGCCTGATGCAGCCTATAGAGAGCTTTGTCAAGCTTGCAGACATAATTAGGATGATCAGGGTCTACAAAACCAGGTGGCTATTTGACATATACCTCTTCATCTATCACTCCATATAAAAAGCACACTTCACATCAAGCAGTAAGACCTTGAAGTTCTTGGATGCAGCAAATTCCAGGAATATCCTAACAACTTCTAATCTTGCCACTAGAGCAAAGACATCAGTGTAGTCAATCCCTTCTTCTTGTGTGTATCCTTGAACAACCAGTCTAGATTTGTTCTTGATGATGATGCCTCTATCGTCTTTCTTGTTCCTAAACACCCATTTGGGTCCAATGGTAGTCTTCCCAAAAAGAAGAGGACAAAGGTTCCAAACTTTCTGCCTTTTGAATTGAAGTAGCTCTTGTTGCATAGCTTCAACCTAACTTCCATCCTTTAGAGCTTCATCAAACTTATTTGGCTCTATCTAGGATAAGAAACATGAGTGAAGACAAACATTTGCTTCATGGGTTTGTCCTCTTGTTCTTACCCCTGTGACAACATCTCCAATGATGTTTGTGGTGGGGTGAGACTTGTGGATCCTAAGCTGAGGGATCACAACAAGTTGCTGAGAGAGATCTAAATTAGAGAAATTTAGATCTGGCATAGATGTTCTCTCACCACATCAGCACACTTTTCAAGAGAGACTTGATCCAAGCAGTGTGTGACATCATTGATGTTCTCATCTATGGTGTGGTTAGTGGCATCAAGAAATTTTTGGTCACTATCACCACCACCATTGTTTTCTTCCACAATTAAGGTGTTCTTATCTAGTTGTGGAGCCTCTGAAATGGAATTTGAAGGCACCCCAGATGTATCAGCTGAGTTTGTCATTGTAGTGCTGATTGAAACCTCATTAGCAGAAGTAGTTCTAACTGGAGCTGAAGATGTATGACTTGAAGGTCTTCTTAGCTCAAATCTTAGATCAGGATCACCTGTATTTGAATTTTCTGCAGATCCTAAAACATTCTTTCAAGATTTGTTAAAATAGTTGGTAACTAAGTCAAGATCAAATAACCAATCTGGACCAGAACCAACAACACAGGGTGTGTGTTCATTGAAAGTCACATTGGCTGACTCCTCAACAATTCTAGTTTTGAGATTGTATACTCTGTAAGCCTTAGCTTGAGAAGATTATCCAATAAAGTGTCCATCATCTGATTTCTCAACAAACTTGGCAATTTGATCTTTGGTATTCAAGATGGTGCAAGGACAACCAAATGACCTGAGAAAACCAATGAAAGGATTCCTCTTGTGCCAAAGTTCATAAGGAGTCTTGCCATGAGTCTTAACTACTAAAACTCTGTTCTACACATAGCAGGCAGTGTTGACTGCCTCTGCCCAGAAGGTGATGGGTAGCTTAGAGTCAGACAACATGGTTCTTGTAGCTTCAATTAGTGTCCTATTTCTCCTCTCAGCAACACCATTTTGCTGAGGAGTCTTGGGAGCACTAATTGTCTTGTAATACCCTTTTCATCATAGAATGTATCAAGGATTTGGTTCTTAAATTCAGTTCCTTGATCACATTTTATGATCTTGACCTTGTGATCAGATTGGTTGTGAATCTTTAAGATGAAATTCTTTAGAATCTCAGGAGTCTCATCCTTAGTTCTGATGAAGAAAACCTAGGTGAATCTTGTAAAGTCATCTGTGATCACTAAAAAGCAAGAGGTCATTTCTAAACTCATTACACTGGTGGGGCCTAAGAGATCCATATGTAACAAGTGTAGGGGTGTAGTGATCGAGTTCCTTTCTTTAGGCTTGTGAGACACCTTATGTTGCTTCCCTTTCAGGAATGAAACACAATGGTCATCACTTGTAAACTCTTTCTTTGGCATTCCAGTTACCAAATCTTGCTTAATTAGTTTATTCATGTTCTTAAAGTTTACATGGCACATTCTTTTATGCCATAGGAAAGACTCATCACTATTTGCTTTAGACAAAAAGCATGAAACTTCTCCAGAGGGAGAGGTTTCTTGCAAGTCCATCTTGTACATGTTTCCTTTCCTGGGGGCTCTAAGCAGGATATGCTCATGAGGACTGACCACACCAGGCTAAGAACAATGCAGTCATGCTCAGTAAAGAGCATGTTATGACTCTGATCATAAAATTGAGATACACTCAGAAGATTGTATCCAAGCTCCTTGACAAACTTTACCTTTTCTATGCTGAGCTTACCATTTGTGACCTTGCCCCTTCGGGAAATGTAACCACCTTCATCTCCTCCAAAAGCAACTGGTCCTCCATCAATCCTTTCAAAGTTCTTGAGTAGTGACCTATTGTCTGTTATGTGCCTGGAACAACCACTATCAATGATCCAGACATTTTTGTTTGTCTTCAGCTGTCCCTGCACAAAGAAAATGATTAGTTACATTTGGAAACCCAAGCCTTGCTTATCTTGGGCTCATTAACAAAAGGTAATTCAACATAATTGATCCTATGGTTGTACTAAGAGGATCTTGAGCTGTTGTTGATGGAGAAATCTTAGTCACTTGGTCTTTCTTAGACTTCCACACCACCTTTGGAGTCTTGGACTTGACCTTCAAAACTTCGGAAGCTTTTGTAACTTCAAAAGTTTTGATGACTGATCATTCGGAAGATTTTGCAGAGACTGCAGATCAACTTTTCTTCCGAAGGTAATTTTCCACTTGCCTTCTTCTGAGATTTGGAGCTTCTGAGGGAAACATATTTTCCTTCCGAAGCTTGAATCTTCTTGAGACTCTTCGAAGTCTTTGTTTTTGTCATATGGACAGTACCTTTAGGATTGTATGGAAAATCCTTGGCAATGTGAGTGGTGCTGTCACACATGACACAATTCATTTTCTTCTTCACAAGAGCCTTTTCTTGAGAACAGGATTGTCTTTGGTCACATCCCTTCTCCACCTACATCTTTGTAGATGTTGAGACAGTCCTCTTGGGCTGAGAACTATGCTTGGAGTTTGATGGTCCAGGCTATGCAGTAGTGGTACACAACAGATCAGTCTTCTTCTTGTTACTGAGATGAGTTGAACAAGAACCAGAACTCTTAGCAGAAGAGTTTTGGTTGATGTCTTCAGTCCCTACCACTTTAAACCTTGCATAGATGAAAACATGTTTCTGCTTAGAGTCAAAGGTAGCCTTGATCTCTTGAGCCTTCCTTGCCTTTCTTTTGCTCTTTCTGATCAAGTTCTTCCTCATGGGCTTGGTCATTACAGTCTTCTTTTTCTCCTTAGAAAGATAGTGACCCTTCTTGGAATCCTCCCCTTCACTCTTCTCAGAGGAATTCTTCACTATCTCTTCTTCATCCTCTTCACTCATAGGATCTATGAGAGGAAGCTCATCTTCACAAGTTCCACACCTAGGAGATCTTACAGACAAGATTGTGTGTGGAGGAGCTATCTCATTTGATCCTAGTCCCTGTCTATTTTGATAGCACACTTTGTTGTGCAGGGATGAGGATATCATGTTCTTGAAGGTCTCTTCTTCAAGAACACTCTTTTCTGCCCTGGCTTTGCTGATCACAAGCTCAGCCTGGCACTCAGTTAACTTGATTATGAGATCTTTGATTTGAGTCCTAAAATCTATGTGTTCATGTTTTAGAACTGAAATGGTTTTCTCTAGGTCCTCTATCTTCAGTTTATAATCCTTTTCAGACTTTCTAAAATCAGATTTTAAAATGTTTAAGGACTCAAGGTCAGATCTCATCTCCAGGTTATAGGACCTGTATCTATTAACTTTAGCAATGTATTCAGGAGTGCAAAGATGTTCTAATACCTTGGCTTCATCATGATCTGCCATCAATGCTTGGTTAGGTGAAGCATCTTCCACCTGAAAGCTCCAGTCAAAGCCTCCTTCTTCAATAGCAACAACAGCCTGCTGCTTTGAGTTCTCATTCTGGAGAGCTTTGTCAGTGTAGTTTGGTCTGGACTGTGTTTGGCCACCATTTGCTCTAGGTGCCTTACACTCTCTATCAAAGTGGCCCATCAAGTTACAGTTGTAACACTTGACTTTTCCTTTGTCCAGACCAAACTTTCCACTGGTTACATTGCTTAGGAACTTCCTTCCAGTCCTTTTGTAGAACTTCTTGGCTCTGTGAGTGAGAAAATCCATCTGCTAAATTATTTCCATGTATTCCAAATCATCTGGGTGAATATAGTCCAGGTCTTCAAGAGTGAAAAGAGAGTTGCCATAGCTTTCATCAGAAGACACAAAAGCTTGAGAAGAGCTTGTCTCTTGGAATGGGCTTCCTTGAGTGTAATTCTCCCTTGGTGTCTCTAGGAAGGTGATGAAAGGACCCTTTGATGAGTTGTCAAGGTAGCATATGAGATGATGTTTGGGTTCTATGCTATCCCTTTCAACCACATGTAGGGCTAAACCCATTTGATTGTTGGAGTTACCAGATGAACCTTGCATGTTCATCTCCATCTGGTAGCCACTGAGAATCCCATATAACTCTGTCAAAGTAAGAGTTTTGAGATTTTCAGTTATCTTAATCACCACACAATAGTGTGTCCATTACCTAGGAAGTGAGGACATGAACTTCCTTACAATGTCTCTATTCTAAAGAGAAACTCCTCCATCCACTAGGGTATCCAAATTCTCAACATACATGAAGTATTGCTGAGTCATGGTTTCACCTGTTTTGAAGGTGAAGTTTTCAAACTGCTGCTTCAGGAGATCCTCCTTGTTCTCCTTGGCTTCAGAGGAACCCTCATACATCAGTTTCAGTGCATCCCACAGCTGTTTGGTTGTTTTGCACTTCTTGAAACCTCTGTACACAGAGTTTGGAAGGGCAGTTTGAAGAGCTGTCATGGATTTGCTGTCTATCTTTACTCTCTTCCTATCTTCATCAGAGTAGTTAGCCACATCTTTGGGGATCATACCAGCACCAGTAGCAGAAGGGGTGCTGGGTATGAAAGGTCCATTCTTAATAGACTCCCATATTCTTGAATCAAGAGACCTGATGAAACCTTCCATTCTCAAACACCAGGTATCAAACTCATCAAGAGTGATCAATGGGGACTTGTTCATGGTTCCAGTTTCCATAGCAGTCTTGGAAATGGCTTCCATTTGAAAAAATTTAGTATTTGTGTGTGTGTGAGGGATCTTAAGATGGTGAGATCTTATATCAAGAGCCTAAAGTGTTCTGATACCAAATGCAGGACCGTTGAAGGGTATGGATTTACAACACAACAACACAAAGAGGAGATTAACTAAAACTTAATCAAACAGTGAACTGGATTAACCAAGGTAAGACACTAAGAACACAAGTAATATAAGAGATATAACACAAAGAACACAAGTATATGGTTTTCAAGATTGTAGTATATTGCTTTCTCTATGTTCTATTACAAGTGTTACAAAGCATAATCGAAAGATACAAGAACATGAGATACTTATACTACATCCTATAGCCAGCTATACTTTGAAAGCCAGCTAGATAAAATTGACTAGACACAAAACAAAATCAATTGTAGAGTCAAAAGGCAGATTGCCTTTTGACTTTTGACTATGACATGCCATAGCTCACATCCTTATCTATTACAAAAAGGATAAAGTACATACAGTAGAAAGTTACAGACTCAAGACCTCAATGTACAATTACCAAAAGCATGAACCTTTTCACCAACTCATGTAAGTTGGTGACCTTACAGAGGTGCAGCGGAAAGGTGTCCGGCTTTATGGAAAAGTACATAAGATAAAGCATGTATATTTGTCTTCATGAGTTGAAGCTTCGGAAAACTTTGTCTCTGAGGCTTCAGAAGACTTCATATTTGGCTTCAGAAGATATTGGTCTTGGCTTCGGAAGATTTTACACTTAGAGTATTTTCAGTTGTATGTGTAAAACTTCCTAAGGATTCTTCTTCAATGCACTTGTGCAGCATGCAGGATAGATATTTGATGTTTAGGTTGCATTAGCCTCTTCATTAATCTATACATATACCACCTTTATTTCTAGAAAATAAAACATGGCCTCCTTTGATTTGTTTGACATTTGATAAAAGAGTCCTGTTCCCTGTCATATGCCTCGATGCTCCGCTATCGACAATCCACGTGTTGGTTTCAGCACTATAGCGAACACCCTGCACAGTCATTTGAAAACATTAGTTCATGTTAGGGACCCAAGCCTTCACTGGCTTGGGTTTCCCATAGGCATCACACATCTTAAACTCAACCTGTTGACCTATAGATGGTGAGGGAAGTTCAGATGTCTTCTTGTTCTCATTATCAGACAGAGGGATTGATTTCTCTTTCCATAGGCCAGCTTTGTGTAAGGTCTGTATGTGATAAACAGACGACTGGCTAATGGGTTGAACTTTAGGTTCACTAACCCTTCTAGGTGGCGTCATTGAGTTCCTCTTAGAAGAGCTAGGTTTTGGGCCCTGAAGTTCAACTTTTCTCCATGGTGTCTGATAGTAAGGACAATTAGACATAATGTGTCCATACTCTCTACAGTTGTAGCATGATCTGCTTTCGACTTTACGGTTTAACTATTTTTGTGGAGAAGTGTATGTCACACGTGTGACCTTACTCTGTTTGGACTGAGACACTTCTTGGTTAGATGTATAGTCTGGTTTTACAAATTTAATTGCTTTACCTTGTTTTACATCTTTTCCATTTAGTTTACCTGGACTTTGACATGATGCACGTGATTGGTTTACATTAATGTTCTTTTTAGGTTTAGATTTGACTTTGTTTGAACCAAAATTTATATTGACCTTTTCAAACTCTTTTTTCAGGTTAACACAAGGCATTTTGCCTTTGAAGTGGCCTCCTTTTGTTTAGGACCAGATTCATTTGATTTACTTATGAAATCTGGATCACTTACAAGAGGAGTGGACACCACATGATCCTTGATTGGATTATTATTGATTGGTTTACATTTTGCGTTCATCAAGATCTCATGTGGTGGTGGAACCACTTTATAACCCAATCCCTCCCCGTTGTTTCACTCTCTCACTAAGTTTTGGACAATATGAGATGAGCTTTTCCAGCTGTGCAATTTTTGCTTTAACGAATTGACTTCTACTTCTAAAACTGCCTTTTGCTTCTTAGTGTCTTCTAGGGAGTTAAGATAGTACCTAATGTCATTAGCTTGGTTAAAGGCAACTACTTCTGTTTCCCTAAGCTGTTTGTTCAAAAGGTCTATCTTTTCTTTGTAACTGTGCTCATTTTGTTTTAATACTCTATTAGCTTCAGTGCACAGTTGCAAGTCCTTTACTAGGCTATCATTATGGTCTAGTAACCTAGCAAATTTTAAATCTATGCTTTCCTTAAATTTGTTACAATCAGAACAAGTATGATTATCAAAAAGTTGTTCCGTTGTACTTACCTGAGGAGGTGCAGATGAATCAGCCATTAGAGTAGAGTCTGGTGTTTCTGGTTCTAGTGGTTCTGACGTTGTTGTAGTTATTCCTTCTTCAGGCAGGTAGTTGACGACTGTTGCAGTTTCATTAGTATTGGACATCGAAAGTTCCATTGCAATATCCCCTTCACTAGCTGAATCGTCATTTATATCCTCCACACTAGCGATGTTGGATTCTCCTAGTGAGACAAACCAAAAGCTCCAGTCCTGTCCTTCATCATCGTGAGCAGTCAAGGCTTTAGGATCCTTGCCTGATGAAGTAGGACTGCTAGTGGCTTTATCCTGATGATTAAAGGATAATAAAGGGTTCCCATTTCCAGTCTTCTCGGGCTTTACACACTCCCGTTTGAAGTGTCCCTTCTCACCATAGTTGAAACAGGTCACCTTTGACTTGTCAAAGCCAAAGGTTGTGTCCTTAGTTGCAACCAAGTTCTGTCCGGTTTTCTTGACAAACTTCTTAGCACGTCGGACAGCACATGCTAAGGCCCACATGATATCCATCCGTTCGAGCTCCGTCTCGTCCACCTAATCTTAATCCTCATCAGCCAGATGGCAGTTCCCTATTTTTCTAGCAATTAGTCCATCATAAGAGTGGACTACTACAACTAAAAGATCCATGTGCTCTTAGCCACCTCAACTGTCACATTACCAAATTTTTTGGTCTTCAGCTTTGCTGCATTGGCTTCGGGTATAATATATTGGGTACCAGACGACCCTGACATTTCTGACCTTGAAGTGGATGCTTGAGCAGGATCAGCTGAGCTTGACACGAAGGAAGTCTGCAGTGGTGCTCCAGATGTCTTGGCCTGAGGAGTCGCGTTGTAAAGCGCCGGATTCTGATCATAGGTAGCCTTTTGGGCTATATACTTCATCCTTAGCTCTTCCTCTCTCAATTTCAGAATGAAGTCATTTATATCTAACTTCGTTAGCATACCATTCTGTCTGAGATTGGAGACAAAGGAAACCATTTCTCTGGCAATCCATGAGCAAAGTTAGACAATTGATCTTCCACTGACGTCGTTACTCTGTGAGTGTGCATCTCACTCATCAAGTGGTAGAATCTATCAATAACATCATCCAAGCTTTCTTTACCCATTGAAGAGAAGTTGTCAAACTCCTTCTTCAAAGCCTTAGCATTTATGGCCTTCAATGATGCGTTTCAATCATACCGTTTTTCCAATGCATCCCATAGTTTCTTTGCTTGTGTATACTCCAAGAATTGATGGAAAATATCTTTCGGAATAGACTATGTAAGCAAAGCATAGACTTTCTTTTCAGCATTGTATTTGACCTTCTGTCCATCAGTCATGCAACCAAGTGTGAGTTTGACACCATCAGCTCCGACTGGCATGCTGTACCCCGTCTCTATAGCCTCCCAGAGATTAGTATCTACTCCATTTAAGTAGATTTCGAAACGTTTCTTCCATTGTGGGTATTCCTCTAACGTGATAAGCTTTGGGGGTTGCCCCACTTCATTCTCCAGTAGCAGTAAGTTCAATATACGTGAGTCTCTCCCTGCTGTGAATGCCGAGTATTGGTCCTCCATTGCTATTAACTTTAGTCTTTGGAACAAACTGTTTCACTTATGTGAATGAAGGTGTGCGATTGGGCTATTCGGGCAATTGAACTATGCAAATGGTTCAATCGTGCGACTGAACTAATGCGGATGGCTCAGTTGGGCGAATGAACAAGTGGGGTTGAACAATGCGAATAGACTGCTTAGTCGTACAAATGGAGGTACGAATGAGTCCAATCATGCGTATGAGGATGTGAATGTGTTTAGTCATGCGATTGAGTCAATCGTGCGACTAAAGCTACTGGATTTTGAAAATTCGTAGGTTTAACATGTTTTGGCTGCAAAAACTCGAATTTTCACTAACCCTAATTGCCGTATGCCGGAAAAACTGAACTTTATGACCAGGAGACATCTAAGACACCGTTTGACACAAAAGGATTGCGTTTTTAGTGAAAAAACACAATTTTTATATAAAAAATGATTGAATCACATGTAATCAAGAGCCAAAGCTCTGATACCACTTGTTAGGATCGTGTATTGAATGAAATACTCACTGATTAACGTGTATACCGAATCAAATAGTGTGGAATCCTATTTGATTGGCGATCCAATCAGTGAGAACGCACGTAAAAACAATTATGTATTGAATCTAAACATTAAGAACGATTAGGAATTGATCTATTGCGATCTATGAACTTGGAACAGGTTCTTAGAGGTCTCTGGACGGCTAGGGTACGTATGGAGTCGAAGTGTATTCAATGCTTACGTTTTTCCATGAATTAGGTGGTATTTATAGGTTAGGGTTGCTCATTCGGGCGACTAAACCATTAGCATGGTTCAGTCCAGCGATTGAGCCATGCGGTTGATCATTCGCACGACTGAGTGTTCAGTCGTGCGTCTGAGTCAATCTCATGTTACAATCATACGACTGATCCAGTCTCGTGGTTCAGTCGTGCGGCTGAGTCATTCGCATGAAGTTGTTCATGCGTATGGTCCATTAGTGTTGGATCAAGAAGAAGGCTAATGCAACCAATACTAAGTCACTTAGATAACTTTGGTGCTGCATACAAAGGCTTCCGAAGCTTAGCATGGAATTTCCGAAGGTTGTAGAGTTCTTCCGAGAACAAAGTGAAAGATAGACTTCCGAAGACAGAACTCTACTTCCGAAGACAAGTGTATACTTCCAAAGTTCAAGTCTTAGAAGAATAACCTGAAGACCGCTTCCGAAGTATGATGAAAAGAAGAAGTCTCCAAGCCTTGGAAGAAGCAGCTTCTTCTGAAGTATAAGTGGCTTCGGAAGTACCTACTCTTCCGAAGCCATTTACCTTCGGAAGACACTGATATGAACCAGTGGACACAAGTATGGTCTCTGACACTCTACTATAGACCTCTGATACTACATGGCTTCTTCCTAAAGAGCCATGTAGTTAACCATACTTTATTCCACTATTCATCTTTTTATGATAGTACATGTTAGCAAACTTTAGTTGGTGACAAAAGGTAAGTCAGGGACATGTCCTGACTACCATATCTCATATAAGACTTTATCCGAGATACCTTAAACTATGGTCTTGTGGTATAGGCTTTAGCTAAAGGATCCCATCTAGTATCAAAGTATATCCGGCTGTAGGTAATATTATATATAGGTTCTCTTAGTAACTCATTCCACACTGCTTGTAAGAGTCTTGTATTATTGAGTTGAGAAGCAATATATAAAAGTACCTTGAAAATTATTTCCTGTGTTCTTTATTACTTTCTATATTGTGATCAACTCTTACTGATTCTATCCTTACCCAAGTGTTGTTCTAGGTGAGTTTGAGAGACAAAAATTGTGTTAAGTGACAAACAACAGGGACGGCGGCGGTAGGGGTCAGCGGGGGACAACGGCGGTCGGGGTCGGCGGGCGAAGACGGCAGGGGACGGCAGGGGACGGTAGCGGTCGGGGTTGGCGGGGGACGGCGGCGGTCGGGGTTAGTGGGGGGCGGAAACGGTCGGGTCGGCGGGGGGCGGCGACGATCGGGGTAGGCGGCGGTCGGGGTCGGTGGGGGACGGCGGCGGTCGGGGCGGCGGGGGACGGCGACGGTCGGGGCGGCGGGGGACGGCGGCGGTCGGGGTCGGCGGGGGACGGCGGCGGTCGGGGTAGGCGGGGGACGGCGGTGCTCGACGGTCAACAGTCGGGGTCGGTGGTCGACGGTTGGGTTGGCGGGGCACGACAACGGTCGGGGTAGGCGGGGGACAGTGGTGCTTGGCGGTTAGGGTCGACGTCGATGGTCGGTGTCGTCGGTTGGCGGTGGGCAGGGTAGTAGGTGGTGGTTAGTGATGGAGACGGGGGTCGGTGGAATTTGAAATCCTTTAACATTTGGAAGGATTTTGAAATCCTTCATTGGAAGGTATTTGAGAGAATTAATTTTAATTCCAATTCTTTTATCAACCAAACACATGCAAAATGGAATTCAAATTCCAATTCCAATGAATTCTTATCAACGAAACATAATAATCAATGGAATTCAGATTCCAATTCCATTGAATTCTATTGAAATCCCACATACAAACGCTCCCTAAATGTCATACACATGGTTGGTCTAGGAAAGATATAATAGCACATTGGAAAAGCTTGGATAGATCAATATGCATTTCAATAGAAATGTCTAGATATGCGCCATTATGTAACGTACTAGAAACTTATATGTATAGAAATGTATGGAGAATTCTTGATTAAGTAAAATCTAGAACTTTATAAAGTAGGACGGAAGGGTTCATTTACAAACCATCCCACAAAGCGCACAAAGACCACACATAGCAAAACAATTTTAAGATCTTGTAAAGCTTCCTCATATCATTTTCTTGTAATTACTACAAATATATTTGGTTATTTATCTCACGTTTCGCGTCTAATCACTCAAGGATTGTTTCCTTGTTGGTTAATGGGCCGATCTTAGAACATATCTAAGAGTTGTATATATGTGAGTTAAAATTTTTATTCCGTGGCATTAGGTATCATAGTAGCACGAGTCATTGGAACATGTTGACTGAGAATAGGAAGAAAGTAGCAACAAACATTGAAAATGTTGTTGTTATGAAGAGAACCATGGTTAGAAAAATACTAGACATGAAATTGAAAAAGGCAGTGACACATCTAAGGATTTGGCTAGGTCCTTAAACAAGAGTATGTGTAATATTGTGACATCCTAACCGAGCTCAGAACTCACGTCAATGGTTCCTTGAAAAAGTTGAGAGCATTAAGAACTTTGAGCTGAAACATGCATCTTGTAGAACATTTAAACGCTGCCATTTAAGTTATTTGCCTAGAGGTACACACCATGATGAAAAGCGATATCACTATGCTACAAAATAAGGTACATGATTAATCCACAAAAAGTTATCATTGTTATGTTGAATTGAGAGCAAAGGTTGCAATCACTAAATGATTCTTATCATTTGTTTATGTGATTATATTGTTCATGATATGTCAGATATTCTCGTGTTTCAATATAGTTATTTCATATATTATAGTAATGTATATTAAGGGTATAGTTATTTATTCTTGATTTTGTGTTTGTAAGTCATTAGTTAACTAAATAAAGGTTTGCTTCATGATTTGAGTATTACAAAATAAAGGGTATAGTTAATAATTACGTGGTTAAACAACCTTACATTTGTATTTGATTAGTTCAAGCACTTTAGCATAGGTTCCCTTGTTTGATCTTCTTTCATTGATATTAAAATTTGGACAATCATTAACTTTGGTTTGGAGAGGAGTCTCGGAAGTTAAATTATTCTATTGTTAACTCTTAAAATATTTTTGAATAATCATAAATTTTGACCTGGCCATGAGTTTCATGAGTTAAGTCAATTTATTAAGTCATTGCATTGTTAACACTAGGTGATTCCCTTCTCATATTTGATTTCATATCATTTTTTTTCGTTATCTATTTTTTGATTTGTTTGTATTCTTAGTTTCTATATTTAATTTTACAATTTTAAAAATCACTTAGTTTATTTGGCAATATATCAATGGAGAGATATGTCAAGAGTCTATACATGTCTGTTGATTAATATCTTGGTTTCTTACCAATACTATATTGTGTATATTAGGTACATTTGTGTTATTTGTAGTTGTTTGACGATTAATATCATCGAGTCATGCAAAAACATAAATAAGCTAAGAAGCCAGGGTAAATAGGGTATCGTAACCACAAGAAATATGTTATCAAAATCACATATATTTATTTAATCTGTCATAGAAAATGTAAAAAATTGATTAAATATTAATGTAAATAATAAAACTAAGAAGCTTGAAAATGACACACAAGAACACAAGGTCAAATTGTAAACATAAGAATCATAACATCACCATCCAGTTTCAGGTGTGGTTATGAAATTATAAATTTAACATGTAACACCCGGTTATTTTTGAAGACTCAAACAAAAGAATAAAGTGAAGAAAAATAAAGAAAAGATATATTACCCAAGTTAAGAGGTAAAAAGTGTCAAAATGACAAAAAGGTTTAAAAGTTGGTGAATAGAGGTGATGGCCGCCCACTCTTGCACATCACCTTTCTGCTTACGGAGTCTAGAGAGAGAAAGTGCAGAGTTTTCGGGTTTTGAAGAAGAACAAGAAGAAAGATTCGAATTCAAAGTAAGAATTCATGTGTTTATGATGTTCTTAACTGGCCATGGCTTCGGTTTTATGCTTATGTATGTTAGTGTGTGTTTGGGTGTGTGTTTTGGTGGGTTTCTAGGCGGTTGAACTCTGTTGCAAACGGGTTTGAAAGAAGTCACTACCTAAAAGGCTACAAAGGTGAGTTCTAGAACCCTCTGTTTATATATTTTTAACTATTTTAGGGCTGGAAATGCATGTATGAACTTTTTATAAAAGTTGGGTTTCATACCCGTATGTATGTATGTGTGTATGTTGCGGGTGGGGTTTGATTTTGGGCCATGTATATGTTTGATGATGTTATGGTTGTGTTTCTAAGGCTTAGAATGTATGATTTAAGCTTAGAACATGATAGATGGTGTTTGGGGACCAAATTATGATGTTAAGTGTGTCCTGGCCTGCTCATGCGCCTAAACAGTAGCTCATACGCACAACCCTAAAAACCTGCGTAAGTGTTCCAAATGCGGATGAGTAAAGAGGAAATGCGGATGAGTAAGGAGGAAATGTGGATGAGTAAAAGTCAATGCGGATGACTGAAGAGGAATTACGGATGAGTAAAAGTTAATGCGGATGAGTAAAAAGGAAATGCCGATGAGTAAAAGTCAATGCAGATGAGTAAAAGGAAATGCTGATGAGTAAAGAGGAAATGCTGATGAGTAAAAGTCAATGCGAATGAGTAAAAGGAAATGCGGATGAGTAAAAGTCAATGCGGATGAGTAAAAGTCAATGCGGATGAGTAAAAGTCAATGCGGATGAGTAAAAGTCAATACGGATGAGTAAAGAGAAAATGCGGATGAGTAAAGAGGAAATGCGGATGAGTAAGAGGAAATGCGGATGAGTATGTAAGGCCCCGTTCCAGGGACGCTCACAGTTGGTTGATCGTCGCACATAAAACATACAAATACATTTAACTTTCATAAAACCTTGCAGCGGAATTATCAAAATAGACATCTTATTTCATTATAAAAGCTTTTGCAAAACAATACATCGTTATCAAATTACAAAATACATGTTGCATTACATCATAAAAGCATTATACATATGGATGTCATTCAAAAGAGTTGAGTAGCCGTCCCGTGCCATCCTTAGCAACATTACCTGCCAATTGGAAACACATAAAAGTCAACGTTTCAGAGTGAGTTCTACTTTTAAAATAAAACATACTTTATCTTTCGTTCAAAACCATTCTTTTCAAAACGTAACAGGTTTAAAAATGTGATCACACATCATACGTACACATAGGTAATATTTATTATCTTTATCATCATTTATTTCGTACTTTTATTATCTTCTCGTTTTCATCTAGGACCTGTCATGTGCTTAACCCCCCTCTAGAGCACCAAGAAATTCATTTAGAATTAAGTGACAAGGAGCCCATATGTCTGGTCAATCACAAACACTGAACCCTTATGTTCATCCTCATGGGGTATATAACCCACACACAGTTGAGCTGACAACCCCTCATTGGGTGTGAACCTCAATACATTTTCTTAATCACATGGATTAAGCCCTAGTGTGGATCCTCATGGGGTAGCTAACCCGCACACGGTTGAGCTAACACTCCGCATTGAGTGTTGTTAGAACTCTAGAAAGATTAACATGTTGTCTTTATGTGTCTTTTTACTATTTGTAATAGTATAAGGACTAGTTTTTTAATTTGTTAGTTCCTTGTGTTTCATTACAAATAGCTTAGACTTGTAGCAGTTAGAGGAGAAGCACAACAGTTTTAGAACAAATTTAGAACTGCTTACTTACTTTGTAATTGTCTTTGCTTGATATTAATGAAACTATGAAATTTGTTGATATCTTGCTTGATTTAATTACTTTGTTTGTATTTCTTTGAATTGTGTTCACACATCATCATAGATTGGTGCATTTGAACCTATCAAATGGTATCACAACTGCTGGTTGAGTGATTTTGAGGTTTGTCGAACTTTCAAACTCAAAAAGTTTACTGAATCTGTGTTGATAGACAATTCGATTGAAAATTTGTTGATTTCAGATGTGTTTCATCATCAGAAACATGTTTTAAACCATAATTAGTATTTAAATTCATCAATTTCGAGATAATTTGTTGAATTTGTGTTCGAAAAGTTCATTATTTTTCGAACTAAAAATTACAAAATTGATTGATTTGTTGTTGATATTGAAAGAAATTGATGTTAGAAGAATGATTATCGGTATAAGACATGTCTAATTGGAAAGTTTCAATCCAATTCATCAACTTTTGAAGAATTTTAGAAGATTTGAGTTAGTTACATTCATATGAACATGATGAATGTGACGCATTAGAGTTGAGGTTTGCTGAAAAATTGTCTAAGTGTTAGGCATTTGACTATTGTTTAGTCGCATTAACACTGTTTAGGCGTTTTTAGTTCAGACGTTTGACTATTGTTAAAGAGTAAAAGTCCAGACGTATCATCACTGTGAGGCGTATTAGAACTGTTTAGACGGTTGACAACTGTTGAGGCGTATTACAACTGTGTAGGCGCTTTATAACTGTTCAGGCGTTTTACTACTGTTCAGACGCATCAACTTAGGCGTTTTGGAAAGTTTTTCTAAGGCATTCCCTTTGACGTCTCTCAACTTAGGTGCATTAACTGTTTGGGAGTTTGATTACTAGGCGCATCACCCTTGATACTTAGAATTCTTTTAAGAAAATTTTTCAAAAAAAGAAATCTAAGAAAAACAACAAAAATATAAGAATGGTGAAATCAGAAGATTCTGAAAATAGAGTTCCAAAACTTAAAATAAAGATGATTTCAAAAATTGGTCTCTTAGGTTAAAACATCATTTAAATTCCATTGACACTGATCTTTGGAAACTTATAGAGAAAGGACCATACATTCCTATAATCACTGATGGGCCTGAAAGAGGGTTTGTTTATACTAAAGATTCTCAAGAACCCTATCGTGAAGATGGTCTTCAAGAAGATGATTTGAGAAGAGTAAAGAATGATATCAAAGCATATTCCTTGATGTGTAAAGGACTACCTCTGGAAGTTCTTGCAAGGCTTGATGGATATCAAACTGGATACACCATGTATAAAGCCTTAAAGACCATTTATGAAGGAGGCAAGGAGATTCAAAATCTCAAGAAACAAAAGTTGAAAAGGTAATTAGAATTGTTTGAACATTTGTCTGGGGAAACCATAAATCAGATGATGAACAGATTTGTTCAACTTATAACTGAGATGTCAACAGCTGGTATTAAGCCTGATCTTAAAGATCTAAATCTTAGACTACCCAATGCTTTACCCTCATCATGGAAAAACAGTAACCTTACTAAAACATACTGAGAAGTTCCCTATGGATCTAGATCTACTCATTGCCAAGATGGAGTCAATAGAGATTGATGAAAGCTCAAGGAATAATGATAGAGCAGCATCAATGTCTCAGTATCAGTTTGTTGCTTCTTCTGGAAACACTATTGAAAATGCATTCATGGAAAAAAGTGAGAAAATTACAGAAGAAGAGGGAGATTTATTTGTTTGAGCTGGATTTTTCACTAATTCATCATTTACTAGTGCTCCTGCTTATACAACATAGTCTCATTCTCAATCTCCTCCTAAATCTCGGTCTCAAACATCTAATGTTCAAACAGAGACTTCTTCATCTAACTCTGCTAAATCTAGCAAAGTTAAAGATGTGATAAACATCCTATTAGAGGATGAAGAGTCTAAAATTGCATTCACTGCATTTATGGCTAGTTTTCAAGCATATCAAGGTAGCCATTTAACTCAATTAGACCTTGTTTTGCAGGATTTGTTTGAAATGGATCCTGAAGATGTTAAAGAGATGGACTTAAACTGGCAGATGGTGATGATTGCTTTAAGGACACAAAAACACTCATATGTCAACATGAAGTACAAGTCAAGTGCTAACAAGACTGTTTTGATAAGTCAAAATCAAGGTGTTTTAACTGTAACAGTTATGGACATTTCTCCAGAGAATGCAAAGCTCCAAGGAATAATAGAGGAAATGCTCAATCAAGTTCTAGCAATCAAAGGTTTCAACCAGCTCAGAAGACTTTTCAAAAGTCTTATCAAAGTCTTCTTATGCATGAGCTTAAAGTTGAAACAAAATCATCTGATGAAACCAAGAAAACTTTAGTAGTCAGCATTAAAGATGGTTATGATTGGAGTGCATATGCTGAACAGTTTACTAATGATTTAACATCAAGTTTATCTCTTGTTACAGAAATCCAGTGAGAAGATTGGTCGGAAAATAATGATCCAAAGATGGAAGGTGAGAATGAAGAAGATGACTATGATTGGAGTGACAAATCGGATCCTAAAGAGGAACAGATGAAGTAGCTCTAATGGCACAGTCTGATCAAGCTAAGGTTGACATTTCATCTTCAAAATCTGAAACCTTATCTCTAAAATTTCCTGAAATCCCATCTGAAGTGAGAGAAAAACTCTAAACAAAATCATGCTATGAACATGTTGAATACTATAGAAACTTCTAATATAAAATCTGTGAGAAACTAAAACAAGAAGAGTCAAAATCTGATCATAATATAGCAGATCAAAAGATTATTTCTTTTCAAACTTCATGGAACAAAACACTAAAAGAACTAGAAATTGTTTCTAAACAATTAGAAGAGATTGTCAAAAATCTTAAATAAGAGAAGATAGCACATGCTGCTACTCAAATGGATCTTGCTAAAGTAAAAAGTTCAAAAATGATTGTAGAAAAACTGGTAAGTGAGAGAAAAGATAAACAAAAAGCAGGGTTAGGTTTCACTCATGAACCTATGCCTGAATCTATTACCAACACTATACCAGAGAACTTTAATACACATGATCATTCTCCTAAGAATAAAGCTAAACTTAAAGCTTTTCAGGTCAAAAACAAGAATTCAGAAGAAGAAAAGGAAAATGTAAAAGTTTGTTGAAAATGATCAAGAAAAGATTAAAAATGGTCATCCAATCAAGATAAAATCTTATGAACCTAAACAAACAAAACAAAACACTTCTGATCAAATTCATTCTGTATAAGAAGAAGTGAAAGTTCAAAGCAAAGATAAAGATAAACAACAGGTAGGAACATTAGAAGTTCAAACACTATTAATCTAATACAAGTTCAATCTGAAAAGGAATCTTCTTCTGATGATGTTCAATCTGGAAGTAAACCAAGTTCTTCTATGTCAAAGAATCAAAGAAGAAGTAAGAAATCATCAAAAACAAAATCTGAACAAAACAAAAGTTCAGAAAAGTTGATCAAAGCAACAAATTAGGCAACAAATCAGTCAACAAAACTTAAACCGATAAAATTTGTGTGAGCCGGTTTGTTAACAATGAATTCTCTTCAAAACAACAAGGTAAATACTATAAATAAATCTCACTCTGATCTGAAATCAAGTCCAGATTCTAAGACTTCCACTGTAGCAAAAAGATTTGTTCCTAAGGAATTCAAGAAGGAAGTTCATGTTAAACAGATGCAAAATAATTTGGCACAAAATCAAAATGTGAAAAATGAAAAACAACAATTTAAATATTTGAAACCAAAATATAAAAATGAATCAAATATAGGGTCAATGTCAAAAGTTAACAAACAATTGTTTATAACTCTACAAAAGTATTGTGAAATATGTGATATGAAAAATTACAATATTGCTGAGTGCTATTTCAACAAGTACTATCACATATGTGACATGATAAATCATTTCACAACAGATTGTTATTTTAACAAATACTGTACTTATTGTGATGAGAAGACTCACAATACTGCAAATTGTTATTTTAGAAAGAGATCACATATTAAAGGATTTGCAAATTCAAACATGAGCAAAGGTTATGTTACTCCTCAATATATGAGAAATCAAACTGATGGATTTCAAAAATTAACTAATCAACCTTCTTTAGATTTGAGATCTTTTCAAAAGAACAATTATGTGAGATCTAAACAAAATGTGCAAGAACAATTCATACCAAGATTTGTAAGAATGACTAATAAAAAGGTTAGTCATCAATATGTGTCAAAAATTGATCAATTAAATGGTATGAATGTTATAAAAAATAACTCAAACAATTTTCAAAACAAGATTGGTAAATTCATCAAGAATAAACCTGATTTGAATAATCTTCATTACAAACAATTTACCATTGTTGATAAATTTGGAAAACCCAAGACCATCTCGGCTTGGGTGGATATCTCAACTTAATTTCTTGTTGTGTAGGTACACCCAAGAAGACCACTTAATACATGGTATGTGGATAGTGGGTGTAGCCGGCATATGACAGGCAATCCTGCCTTGTTACAAGATTTTAAGTTAAAGGATGGCACACACGTCGCCTTTGGTGGTGATGCAGGAGGAAAAATAACAGGAGAAGGAACAGTATCAAATGGGATAATAAGTTTTGACAAACTCAACTTTTGTTCACAGTTGAACTTTAATCTTTTAAGAAATTTAATTTTTAAATTTCTTGGTCCCTGATTAGTCTCGTGACAATGTAAGAAACAAACAAATATCTCTGTTTCAACTGCAGAAGCGGAGTACATTGCTGCATCATCAGGATGTTCTCAAATCCTCTGGTTGCAAAATCAACCACTGGATTATGGGTTCAATTTTCTTAAAACACCTATTTACATTGATAACACTGCTGCTATGTTCATTACAGCTAATCCTGTTCAACATTCAAAAACAAAACATGTCGAAATTCGATATCATTTTCTCAGAGATAACTCTGAAAAAGGGTTAATCATATTGATTTAAATTGCAACAGAAAAACAGTTGGCAGATCTATTTACTAAAGCCTTCCTACCAGGATGGTTTGAGTATTTAGTGGAGTCAATTGGTCTTATTAATCATATGTGAACTCTCTAAATCAAAAGATCATCATAAGTGATCCTCTCAATGTTTATTGCCTATTCGTATTTTGAGTGTGTGTGTGTTTTTTTCCTAGAAAAACCAAATACAAGAGTATAAATCAAAACTCCAAAAATAGTCTTTTTCTAATTGTCAGTTTATATTTAGAAAAGAATATGTTTATGCAATATGTGAGAAATGATAGTACATTAGTGATATTAGTATATTTAGAAAAGAATATGTTTATGCAATATGTGAGAAACGATAGTACATTAGTGATATTAGTTGCATATATCACTCATTAATAAAGTCTGACATGATCAGATATGATGTGTAGACAATATCATGCTACTATACTGAAAAAGTAAATTCTTGTGATTACACTAAATCTTTATACTTGTGTGTATTCATCTGAGTACTTTAGAGATGTATTGGCTTATCAGATTGATTGCTTGTTAAGTTACACCACTCACACCTGATGGTGATGTGATTAATCATGAGATCTATTACAAGCATCATATCACTTCTTTGTTATGAGTCATCATAGACCTGGAGTGCTAAGATATCCTTTGTTGTAAGTCATTACAGACCTGGATTTTCTCTTTGATGCAAAAGATGCCAATGTGCATAATCTATTCAAATGGATAGTTAGAGTTGATCAAATGGTTATCCATGATCATTCTCTATTCATTTAAGTAACATGAGCTCTGGTTATACATATGTTTGAGGTAATAAGTTGAGTATGTGTTCTTTCTTGCATGTATTGATGATAGTTGAGCTCTCTAAGTCTTTGTATGAATTACATCATGTCATATCTAAATATACCCTAATCAATCCGAGAATTGAAAAAGTAAGTGAGTTGATATTTTGTCAAAAACATTCATTTTCTGTCCTTAGATCTTGTGTCTCCTTTGCTGTGATATCACTGACTTGGAACACATTTGATCAGGATTTATTCATTGTCTATGACTATTCATATTTTTTTATTTTAATGTGATGATCTTCATTGATATGATCTCACTGCAAACATTAATTCTTTTGTTTATAGTAGATTTTGATTCTGCTTTCATTTTGATTTTATGCATGTTTTCTGTGTGTGAAGGCAATGTACCAATGAGATGTGTGATCTTATTATGTTACCTTAGGAAACTTATAAGTTGTTCAAACTTAAAAGTTTAGGGGGAGTAATAAATGGAAGAGTTTTTCTCAGAAAATCAAAATCAAAGTTAAAATGTTGAATTGAAAGGATGATGCTATATGTTCAAAGTGTATGTGAGTTTGATAACGTAACTTTTGAAAATGATAATATGAACCTATATAAATTTGCAAGTGGAAATGCTTCTTTCAAAAGTTAAAAAATAGATACTTGATTATATTTTAAGACTAAAATGAAGGGAAAAGTAAATTTTAAAAAGTTAAACAACAAATTGAAGAATTAAAAGTTGAGAATGAAAGATTGAAAGAGATGAATATCTCTCTTGAAATAGAAATTCAAAAGCTTAAAGGATTACAAACTGAAGAAGAACATTTCATGACAGAATTTTATGATAGGTATTTTGAAAAAATCACAACTCCCGGTGTAAAGGTGATCGATGGTAATCAGAAGTCAAAGCCAATTCTCAGATGGTTGTACAACTCTGAGACTTTTGAGCTTAAACTGGTCCGAAATCTCAAACAATGGGATGAGGATATGATTACATTATTTAGTGCTTTTGAACTGAAACTATTGCATCAAAGTTATATATCATTTTTATCTGTGCAAAAGTTTGAAAAGGTATCTCCAGAGATTGCAGAGCAAGATAAGAAGTATTTTCTTTCCATCATAAATGTGATGAATGCTGCAATGGAAAGAATATCATTAAGGAAAGCTCTTGCATATGCGAACATTGTTAAGAAGGATATCAAAGACATTGAGTTCATGAGAATTTCAAGAAAAGGAGTATTAGAAATATACTCAAAGGAAAGTGGAAATCCTATTGAGTTATATGCTAATATTGATATCACATGTCTATCAAAAGATACATTGGAAAGAATGAGCAAAATGGAGATAAAGACGAATGAAGCAAAACCAGAACAATGCATTCTTGCTAGCAAATTTAAGACTGCAATTGCTAATGCTTTGAAAGTACAGGAGATGTATAGAAAGAAGCCAATGTTCAAGATCAAAGAAGAACCTGAAGATTTCTTTGAGTGCTGAAGATAGAAGATAAAAGCTAAAGATGAAAGCTGAAGATGAAAGATAAAGCTGAATGAAAGATAAAAAGAAGACAAGATTATAGATTTTGAAGACCGAAGACCATATAAATCTTAGGGGGAGTATTGTTAGAACTCTAAAAAGATTAATATGTTGTATTTATGTGTCTTTTTACTATTTGTAATTGTATAGGGACTAGTTTTGTAATTTGTTAGTTCCTTGTGTTTCATTATAAATAGCTTAGACTTGTAGCAGTTAGAGGAGAAGAACAACATTTTTAGAACAAATTTAGAACTGCTTACTTTGTAATTGTCTTTGCTTGATATTAATTAAACTATGAATTTTGTTGATATCTTGCTTGATTAATTACTTTGTATTTCTTTGAATTGTGTTCAAACATCATCACAAATTGGTACATTTGATCCTATCAAGTGTGAACCTCCATACATTTGCTTGCAAGTCTTTCTTACATTCGTTCATTCATTAATGCATGCATTCTTCATTTCGTTCCTCTTTTCATTATCTTTCACTTTACGTTACAGAATAGTTTCATTTCATTCATTAACAAACAATGTAAAGACAAGGGAAAATAATCATACATAATAATAAGGAACATCAACATACATAATCAACATCATACCGGGTATCATACATACATAACATACATCATACATACCATCATACATACCATCATACATAAGCATCAATCATACATCATAACATGCCCACCATACCTTCTATGACCTCAAAAAGTCAACTTACATAGCCCCCAGGAACCTCCCAAGTCAAAGCCTACATTTCCACTTTTCCCCAAAAAGTCAGAAAATATTCAAAATGTTTATCCGCATTTCCTTTTTTGTTCTTCCGCATTTCATTTTGTTCTTCCGCATTTCTTTTTGTTCTTCCACATTTCTTTTTGTTCTTTCGCATTTATTTTTGTTCTTCCGCATTTCTTTTTGTTCTTCCGCATTTCTTTTTGCTCTTCCGCATTCTTTTGTTATTCCGCATTTCTTTTTGTTCTTCCGCATTTCTTTTTGTTCTTCTGCATTTCTTTTTACACTTAGGCAGTTTTCTAAATTCAGGCGTATGAACTACTGTTTGGGCGCATGAGCAGTCTAGGGCACACTTATCATCAAAATTCGGTCCCCAAACACCATCTATCATGCTCTAAGCTTAAATCATACATTCTAAGCCTTAGAAACACAACCATAACATCTTCAATCATGAACATAGATTAAAATCACACCATACTCGCAGCTTACACACATTTAACATACGGGTATGAAACACAAGTTTTATAAAAGTTCAATCATGCATCTCCAGCCCTAAAATCAATTAAAAACATGTAAAAGGGATATTCTTGAACTCACCGTTGCAGCTCTTGAGTATGGCTTCTCACAAACTCGTTTGCAATTGAGTTGAACCGCCTAGAAACCCACTAAAACACACACCCGAACACACACAACACACATAAGTATACAATCGAGGCAAGGCCAGTTAAGAACACTTAAAAACCATGAATTTCTTACCTTGACTTCGACATTTAAGCTCTTGTTCTTCAAAATCTCAATCTGCACTTTCTCTTTCTAAAAGTCTGATGATTTGGGGTTGTAAGAAGAGAGTGGGCAGCCATGCCCACTTTACACCCACTTTTCCAACCCTTTGTCCTTTTTAACATTTTTACCCCTCAACTTGGGTAATATACATTTTCTTTCTTTTTCTTTACTTTATTCTTTCTTTCTTTCTTTAAGTTTAAAAATAACCGGGTGTTACAAGTCCATCCCCCTTAAATAGGTTTAGTCCCCAAAACCTGTTATTCCTCGAACAAACGTGGGTAGTGCTATCTTATTTCTTATTCAGTCTCCCACGTAGACTCAGATCCCTTTCTGTGCTTCCACTGTACACGCACAAGAGGAACCACTTTATTTCTCAGCCTTTTCTCTTTTTGATCTATGATTGCCACTGGTTGCTCCACATAATTGAGCCGTTCATCTACTTCGATATCCTCTAGTGGAACAATCATAGCTTCATCTACTAAACACTTTCTCAGATGAGATACATAGAATGTCGGGTGAATTCCACTTAATTCATCTAGTAGTCCTGTCTATAGGCAACCTCTCCTACTCGAGCAACGATTCGGAAAGGCCCTATATACCTTGGACTCAACTTGCCCCGCTTCCTGAATTAGATGATACCCTTCCAAGGTGAGACCTTCAACATAACCCGGTCACCCACCTGGAACTCAATCAGTCTGCGTCGTTTATCAGCGTACGACTTCTGTCTATCTTTGGGTGCCTTCATGAAGGCCTTGATCCTTTCAAGCTTTTCAGTCGTAGCCTCGATCACCTCAACGCTCCCTAAATATTTCTGACCAATATCACCCCAACAGACGGGTGTTCTGCATCTCCTACCATATAGCATCTCATATGGAGGCATACCAATACTGGCATGATGACTGTTGTTATATGAGAACTCAACTAACGGTAAGTGGTCATCCCAACTTCCTCCAAAATCAATAACCCAAGCACGAAGCATATCCTCCAACGTCTGAATGGTCCTTTCTAAATGACCATCTGTCTGAGGATGATAAGCCGTGCTAATATGCAACCTCGACCCCATAGCATCATGGAATTTCTTCCAAAATTTTGACGTAAACCGGGTGTCACGATCAGACACAATAGACACCTGCACACCATGACGAGTTACAATCTCCTTGATGAATAGATCCTCCAACCTCTCAGACGAATATGTCTCGCGGATTGGTAGGAAGTGGCAGCTTCGTAATGAAATCCATGGTGATGTGCTCCCACTTCCATTCCAGTATATCCAAAGGCTGAATCTTTCCATACGGCTTTTGATGCTCGGCCTTCACCTGTAGACAAATAAGGCATTTACTCACATACTCCACCACGTCACGTTTCGTACCCGACCACCAATAATCTTTCTTCATGTCTTGATATATCTTTGTGGCACCAGGATGGATGGAGCATCGAGTCTTGTAAGCTTCATCCATGATCTTTATGCGTAGATCCCCATGACGAGGAATCCACATTCGTCCAAACCGGGTCCTAACACTAGGTGTGTTTTCACCTAATTCCCCAACCAAACCTCTCATTCTTTCTGAGTTAAGATGATCTTCCTTCAATGCCTCATCTTGAAACTCTTTAACTTGCTTCATCACGTCCAAGGTCATGATTAGCTGATACGCTTTCACCCGAATCAGCTCGGGCCTCTCTTTCTGACTAAGGGCATCCGCCACCACGTTGGCTTTGCCCGGATGGTAATGGATCTCACAGTCATAATCCTTTATAAGCTCCAACCATTGTCTCTATCTCATGTTCAGGTTCTTTTGCTAAAAGAAGTACTTCAAGCTCTTCTGGTCAGTGAATATGGTGCACTTCATTCCATACAGATAGTGCCTCCAAATCTTTAGCGCAAAGACCACGGCTGCTAGCTCCAAGTAATGAGTAGGGTAGTTGGCCTCATCAACCTTTAACTATCAGGATGCATTGGATATAACCTTCCCTCTCTGCATTAACACACACCCCAACCCCGAGTAGGAAGCATCAACCACCAGATCTTCACTTCCATCGGGTAATGAGAGGATAAGAGCTTGAGTCAATCTCGCCTTCAATTCTTTGAATGCCTTCTCTTGAGCTTGACCCCATACGAACTTCACATCGTGCCGGGTCAAATTAGTTAGTGGAGAAGCGATCTTAGAAAAGTCTTGAATGAACCTCCTGTAGTAGCCCGCCAGACCCAAGAAACTATGAATCTCAAATGGCGTCTTTGGAGACTTCCATTGCATCACCGGCTCCACTTTTGCCGGGTCCACCATAATATTGTCAGGATTCACCACATGACCCAAGAATTGAACCTCGCGCAACCAAAACGCACACTTGGAGAACTTGACGTGCAACTTCTCTTTTCTCAACGTCTCCAAAACCTCCTGAATGTGGTCGGCATGCTCAATCTCGCTCTTCGAATAAATCATGATATCATCAATAAACACAATTACTGATTTATCCAACATAGATTGACACACATGGTTCATTAGATCCATAAAAGTAGCTCGCACGTTGATCAAACCAAATGACATAACAAGGAACTTGTAGTGACCATAACACGTGCGAAAAGCTGTTTTAGGGACATCCTGCTCTTTCACCTTTAGTTGATGGTAGCCTGATCGAAGATCTATTCTGAAGAACCAACTGGCACCTTGGAGCTGATCAAACAAATCATCTATTCTCGGTAAGGGGTATCGGTTCTTTATCGTCAACTTGTTCAACTCACGATAGTCTATACATATTCTCATACTACCGTCTTTCTTCTTCACAAACAGGACCAGAGCACCCCAAGGGAAGATACTCCATCGAATAAACCCCTTATCAAGCAGTTCTTGCAAGTGCTCCATCAACTCCTTCATCTTTGTCGGAGCCAACCGATACGGTGCCTTGGCAACAGGTTAGGCACCTGGTATCAAATCAATCAGAAACTCAATCTCTTGGTCAGGTGGCACTCCTAAAAAGTCTTCGGGAAACACATCTGGAAAGTCACACACAACCGGAACATTGGTAGTTGTGGTGTTGGCGTATCCACGTACTTTACATAAGACAAGTAGGCACTACATCCACGCCTTTACACTTTCCCTCCACCACCATTGACTTTACCTTCGGGATTGTCATGACCCGATCCCCATAAACCGTTACCAAACTCCCATCAGGCGCTGTCAAACAAATCATCTTCTTGCGGCATACAATATTCACCTTGAATTCCACTAACCAATCCATCCCAAGCACCAAATCGAAACCACCTAAGGTCATCACAAAGGGTCTAACCAGGAATTTGTGACCTTCCAATTCCACGTCATAACCCTCTATCATCTCCGAAATTCTAGTAGACTTACCTATAGCGGTTTCTACATCAAAGGGCGCCTCAACACGTCTACTACTAACAGGCAGCTTAGCACAGAAAGCAGCAAAAATAAAACTTTTACTAGCACCCGAATCAAATAACATAGAAGCTAAAGTTTGGTTTACTAGAAACTTACCTGGCACGACATCAGGGTCTGTTCTAGCTTCCTCCTGTGTCATAGTGAAGGCCCTGGCGCTCGCCCTTGCTCCTTCGCGTCCAGTTTTCTTCACCCTAGAACCTTTAACCCTCGGCTTCTTACAATCCCTACTCATATGACCACTTTCGCCACAGTTGAAACACCTCATACCCCCGCAGTCTCTAGCCATATGACCAGGCTTCCCGCACTTGAAACAGATGTTTGACCCCCACTTGCATTCCCCGAATGCTCTTTCCCACATTTGCCACACCTCTTCGATCCTGCTCCTGATATTACCACACGACGGTCATCCACTTGTGCCTTCTTGTTACCCATCGAGGAATCACCATGACCAAACCTCTTTCCATTCGAGTTCCAATCACCACCACGCTTCTTGTTCATCTCCGCCACCACCTCTCGCCCGCCATACAGTCTTCCTGCCAAATTAACTGCCGACCTAAACGTGCTCGGTCGAGCAGTGATCATGTGCCTACGGATATCCGTCGGCAAACCCTGAACATACCTCTTGATTTTTCGCGACAAGAGTGTCACTTAGTATGGCACGAGATGAGCCATCTCGTTGAACTTGGTGGTGTACTACTGATGTGTCATCGTTCCCACCTCTAACTGTAGAAACTCCCTTTCTACCTTATCCATCTCCTGGTGAGGACAGAACTCCTCAATCACCAACTTCTTCAGTTCGAACCATCTCATCCTCCCAATAACCCTACTACCCTCAGCTTGGACACATTGTCCTACCAGCATAAAGCTGAGTCCACGAAAGAATGGGCAGCAAACTTCACTTTCTGATCCTCCCAGCACTCGCTGATGTTTAAAGTAACTTCCATTTCTCTCCCCTATCAGTGAGCCGAAGCAGTAGCGCCGTTACCGTCAAAAGTAGGGGGCTTGCATCGTTGAAACGCCCCATAGTTACAACCTCATGCCGCCTCCGGTGCAGGCTTTTCTTCTTCCTCTTCTTCATCATCAGAGAGAACTGTTTCCGGCTCCGGTTGCTGCCGTCCTCCCGAGGACCTATTCCTCTCTTATCTCTCCCCTTCCCGTACCGCGTTGATAACTTCGGTCACCACAGACGGTAAGATCGTCTTCATGAGCTGATGGACTTCCTCAACAACAACCTTCGTTACTGAGGCTATCAGATTGACGCTCTCATCTCCATCTTCCGGATGAGGGGTCTCGGGTTCTTCCTGAGCCACCTTTTCAACTTTGGGTCTTCCCCTTTTGGGTCGCGGTTCAGCACCACGAGCTCCACCACGTGGAGCTTTAGAAGATCTACCACTAGCCATTCACACGCACACTGAAAGATTCAAACACCAACACGGTCATTCAAGGAACAACTCAATTTATGTCAAGTATAGCAAGTCCTTAATTACAGTGGCTAGTTGTGATTAGCCACTTACTTTACTCTTCATATCCCAAGCATTATTTGTCCTGACTACATCAGTATTTAAATCTACAAATAACACATCCACATAACATGTGTACGGAATACCGGTTAACATTACAAAAATACCTGATGGCACACAACTACTCAGATTGGCATACTTTCCCTTTCCGTCCCATTCTCAATTTTAGTTAAGGTTTATTTTGAAAATTTACCCATTTCCCTTAAACTTTGGCTCTGATACCACTTGTAACGCCCCATTCCAGGGACGCTCACAGTTGGTCGATTGTCGCACATAAAACACATAAATACATTTAACTTTCATAAAACCTCGCAGCGGAATTATCAAAACAGACATCTCATTTCATTATAAAAGCTTTTTCAAAACAATACATCATTATCAAGTTACAAAATACATATTGCATTACATCACAAAAGCATTATCAATATGGATGTCATCCAAAATAGCTGAGTAGCCGTCTCGTGCCATCCTCAGCAACATTACCTGCCAACTGGAAACACATAAAAGTCAGTGTGCTGAGTGAGTTCTAGTTTTAAAATAAAACATACTTTATATTTCATTCAAAACCATTCTTTTCAAAACGTAACAAGTTTAAAAATGTGATCACACATTGTACGTACACATAGATAATATTTATTATCTTCATCATCGTTCATTTCGTACTTATATTTATCTTCTCGTTTTCATCCAGGTCCTGTCATGTACTTAACCCCCCTCTAGAGCACCAAGCAATTCATCTGGGGTTAGGCGACAAGGACCCCATACGTCTAGTCAATCACAAAGAATGAAGCCCTGTGTGCATCCTCATGGGGTATATAACCCACACACAGTTGAGCTGACAACCCCTCATTAGGTGTGAACCTCCATACATTTGCTTAATCACACTGATTAAGCCCCAGTGTGCATCCTCATGGGGTAGCTAACCCGCACACGGTTGAGCTAACACTCCGCATTGAGTGTGAACGTCCATACATTTGCTTGCAAGTCTTTCTTACATTTGTTCATTCATTAATGCATGCATTCTTCATTTCGTTCCTCTTTTCATTATCTTCCACTTTACGTTACATAATACTTTCATTTCATTCATTAACATTCAACGTAAAGCTAAAGGAAAACAATCATACATAATAATAATGAACATCAACATACACAGTCAACATCATACCGGGCATCATACATACATAACATACATCATAAATACCATCATACATAAGCATCAATCATACATCATAACATGCCCATCATACCATCTATGACCTCAAAAAGTCAACTTACATAGCCCCCGGGAACCTCCAAAGTCAAATCCTACATTTCCACTTTCCCCAAAAAGTAAAAAAATATTCTAGGTGTTTATCCGCATTTCCCTTTTTGTTCTTCCGCATTTCTTTTTGTTCTTCCGCATTTCTTTTTGTTCTTCCACATTTCTTTTTACACTTAGGCAGTTTTCTAAATTCAGGTGTATGGACTACTGTTTGGGTGCATGAGCACTCTAGGTCACACTTATCAACATAATTCGGTCCCCAAACACCATCTATCATGGTATAAGCTTAAATCATACATTCTAAGCCTTAGAAACACAACCATAACATCATCAAGCATGAACATAGATCAAAATCACACCATACTCGCAACATACACACATTCAACATACATGTATCACACCCAAGTTTTATAAAAAGTTTAAACATGCATCTCCAGCCCCAAAATCCGTTAAAAACATGTAAAAGAGGGGTTCTAGAACTTACCATTGCAGCTCTTGAGTATGGCTTCTCCTAAACTCGTTGCAATTGAGTTCAACCGCCTAGAAACCCACTAAAAACACACACCCAAACACACGCAACACACATAAGCATACAACCAAGGTAAGGCCAGTTAAGAACACTTAAAATCATGAAATTCTTACCTTGACTTCGACTTTTTAGCTCTTGTTCTTCAAAATCCGAATATGCACTTTCTTTTTCTAAAAATCCGATGATTTGGGGTTGTAAGAAGAGAGTGGGCAGCCATGCCCACTTTACACCCACTTTTCCAACCTTTTGTCTTTTTTTGACACTTTTACCCCTCAACTTGGGTAAAATATATTTTCTTTCTTTTCATTACTTTATTCTTTCTTTCTTTCTTAAGTTTAAAAATAACGGGTGTTACAGAGTAGAAGGATATGCGTATGAGTAAAAGTTAATACGGATGAGTAAAAGGAAATGCGGATGAGTAAAAGGAAATGCGAATGAGTAAAAGGAAATGTAGATGAGTAAAGGAAATGCGGATGAGTAAAGGAAATGCGGATGAACAAAGGAAATGCGGATGAACAAAACAAATGCGGATGAACAAAACAAATGCAGATGATCAAAAGAAATGTGGATGAACAAAAATAAATCAGATGAACACAAGAAATGCGGATGAACAATGAGAAATGAGGATGAACATTAGGTAATGCGGATGCAGACTTAGTTTATTTTCTGATTTCTGGGGGAAAATTGTAATGAACACTAGGAAATGCGGATGCATACTTAGTTTACTTTCTGATTTTCGGGGGAAAATTGTAGATGTAGGCATTGACTTGGGATCTTCCCGAGGGCATAGTAAGTTGACTTTTTGAAGTCAATGATGATGTGAAGGGCATAGATGATGTATCATGATGATGATGTTATGTATGATGTTATTTATGATGGTATGTGTGATGTATGTTATGTATGCATGCTAATATGTATGACGATTTGCATGATTATGTTAATGTTCCTGTTATGTATGCTTATCTTCCTATGGCTTTACGTTGAATGATTAATGAATGAAAAGTTTTATGTAGCGTAAAGCGGAAGATAATGAAAAAAGGAATGTAATGAAAGAATGCATGCATTAATGAACATAAGATGGTAAAGAAAGTCTTGCAAGAACTGTATAGAGAAACACACTCAATAAAGAGTGTTAGGTCAACGGTGTGTGTGATAGTTACCCCAGAAGGATGCACACCAGGGTCTTTCTTTCTGATTAACCATTTGTATAGAACCTTTGTTGCTTACCCTAGGTGCTGTGGCCAGGCTGCTGAGCGCCATAACAGGGGGTCTATGATAGACCTTGGCCCAGTACCCGCTTTATGCATGACGGTGGGGTATAGAACATGACAATGGCACACCTGAATTTACCCTAGGTACTGTGGTCAGGTTGCTGAGCACCATGACGGAGGGTCTATGATAGACCTCAGCCCAATACCCAATTTATGCATGATGGTGGGGTGAAGTTCATGGTTTTGGATGGAATGTAAAGAAGTAAAGATGAACGTATGAATGAAAGTAAGAAAGTATGAATGAATGAAAGTTAATGAATAAATGATGAAGATGATAATGATATTATCTATGTGTACGTACGATGTGTGATCACATACAAAAGTAAAGAATAGTTTTAATGAAAGTAAAGTATGTTTTACCTAAAACTAGAACTCACTCAGCAATGCTAACTTTTTATGCCTTTTCCAGTTGGCAGGTAAAGTTGCTGAGGATGGCACGGGCCGGCTACTTGGCTCTTTGGGATGGCATTCTTTTGTTTAATGTTTTTGCATTGTAATGCGAACAAATGATATTGTATAACGAATGTTGTATTATTTTGCAAAAGCATTTTTAATGAAAATGTTGTTTTTTTAATGTTTCCACTGCAACGTTTATTTCAAGTTAATGTAATTATATGTTTTATGTGCGATGATTGGCCAGTTGTAAGTGTCCCGGGAACGGGGCCTTACAGTTGGTCGTAAAGCTGAGTAGCCGTCCCGTGCCATCCTCAGCAACATTACCTGCCAATTGGAAACACATAAAAGTCAGCGTTGTTGAATGAGTTCTAGTTTTAAAATAAAACATACTTTATCTTTTGTTCAAAACCGTTCTTTTCAAAACGTAACAGGTTTATAAATGTGATCACACATTGTACGTACACATAGATAATATTTATTTCTTCATCAGCATTCATTTTGTACTTTTATTATCTTCTCGTTTTCATCTAGGTCCTGTCATGTGCTTAACCCCCCTCTAGAGCACCAAGCAATTCATCTAGGGTTAAGCGACAAGGACCCATACGTCTGGTCAATCACAAAGATTGAACCCCTGTGTTCATCCTCATGGGGTATATAACCCACACACAGTTGTGCTGACAACCCCTCATTGGGTGTCAACCTCCATACATTTTCTTAATCACATGGATTAGGCCCTAGTGTGCATCCTCATGGGTTAGCTAACTCGCACACGGTTGAGCTAACACTCCGCATTGAGTGTGAAACTCCATACATTGCTTGCAAGTCTTTCTTACATTCATTTATTCATTAACGCATGCATTCTTCATTTCGTTCCTCTTTTCATTATTTTCTTAAAGAGAGGAGGTCAAGGAAGAAAGTAGTTCCTCTTGTGCGTGTACAGTGGAAGCACAGGAAGGGATATGAGTCTATATGGGAGACTGAGGAATAAATAAGATAGCATTACCCATATTTGTTTGAGGAGGGGACGAAACCTATATAAGGCGGTAGACTTGTAACACCCAGTCATTTTTGAATACTCAAACATAAAAATAGAGTGAAGAAAAATAAAGAAAAGATATATTACCCAAGTTAAGGGATAAAAAGTGTCAAAAGAACAAAAAGGTTTAAAAGTTGGTGAATAAAGGTGATGGCCACCCAATCTTGCACATCACCTTTCTGCTTACGGACTCTAAGGAGAGAAAGTGTAGAGTTTTTGGGTTTTGAAGAAGAAAAAGAAGAAAGATTCGAATTCAAGGTAAGAATTCGTGTGTTTGTGATATTCTTAACTGGCCATAGCTTCGGTTTTATGCTTATGTATGTTTGTGTGTGTTCGTGTGTGTGTTTTGGTGGGTTTCTAGGCGGTTGAGCTCTGTTGCAAACGGGTTTGAAAGAAGTCACACCTAAGAGGCTGCAAAGGTGAGTTCTAGAACCCCCTGTTTACATGTTTTAACTATTTTAGCAGGAAATGCATGTATGAACTTTTTATAAAAGTTGGGTTTCATACCCGTATGTATGTATGTGTGTATGTTGCGGGTGGGGTTTGATTTTGGGCTATGTATGTGTATGATGATGTTATGGTTGTGCTTCTAAGGCTTAGAATGTATTATTTAAGCTTAGAACATGATAGATGGTGTTTGGGAACCGAATTATGATGTTAAGTGCATCCTGGGCTGCTCATGTGCCTGAACAGTAGCTCATATGCAAGTGTTCCAAATGCGGATGAGTAAAGAGGAAATGCGGATGAGTAAAAGTCAATGCGAATGAGTAAGGAGGAAATGCGAATGAGTAAGGAGGAAATGCGAATGAGTAAAAGTCAATGCAGATGAGTAAAGAGAAAATGTGGATGAGTAAAAGTCAATGCGGATGAGTAAAAGGAAATGCGGATGAGTAAAAGTCAATGCAGATGAGTAAAAGAAAATGCGGATGAGTAAAGAGGAAATGCGGATGAGTAAAAGTCAATGTGGATTAATAAATAGAAAATACGGATGTGTAAAAGTCTATGCGGATGAGTAAAAGTCAATGCGGATGAGTAAAGAGGAAATGTGGATGAGTAAGTGGAAATGCGGATGAGTTGAAGGAAATGTGGATGAGTAGAACGAAATGCAGATGAGTAGAAGGAAATGCGGATGAGTAGAAGTCAATGAGGATGAGTAAAAGTCAATATGGATGAGTTAAAGGAAATACGGATGAGTAAAAGGAAATGCGGATGAGTAAAGGAAATGCAGATGAGTAAAGGAAATACGGATGAACAAAGGAAATGCGGATGAACAAAGGAAATGCGGATGAACAAAAGAAATGCGGATGAACAAAAGAAATGCGGATGAACAAATGAAATGCGGATGAACAAAAGAAATGCGGATGAACAAAAGAAATGCGGATGAACAAAAGAAATGTGGATGAACAAAAGAAATGTGGATGAACAAAAGAAATGCGGATGAACAGAAGAAATGCAGATGAACACAAGAAATGCAGATGAATAATGAGAAATGCTGATGAACACTAGGAAATGCGGATGAAGGCTTAGTTTATTTTCTGACTTCCGGGGGAAAAGTGTAGATGTAGGCTTTGACTTGGGATGTTCCCGAGGGCATAGTAAGTTGACTTTTTGAAGTCAATGATGATGTGAAGGGCATAGTATGAAGATGTATGATGATGATGATGTTATGTATGATGTTATTCATGATGGTATGTGTGATGTATGTTATGTATGTGTGCTGATATGTATGATGATTTGTAGATTATGTTAATGTTCCTGTTATGTATGTTTATCTTCCGTTGCTTTACGTTGAATGATTAATGAATGAAAAGTATTATGTAACGTAAAGTAGAAGATAATGAAAAGAGGAACGTATTGAAAGAATGCATGCATTAATGAACAAACGATGGTAAAGAAAGTCTTGCAAGCACTTTATAGAGAAACACACTCAATGAAGAGTGTTAGTTCAACGGTGTGTGGGATAGCTACCCCAGAAGGATGCACACCGGGGTCTTTCTTTATGATTGACCATTTGTATAGAACCTTTGTGGCTTACCCTAGGTGTTGTGGCCAGGCTGCTGAGGATCATGACGGGGGGTCTATGATAGACCTCGGCCTAACCCGCTTTATGCATGATGGTGGGGTATAACACATGACAATGGTACACCTGAATTTATCCTAGGTATTGTGGTCAGGCTGCAGAGCGCCATGACGGGGGGTCTATGATAGACCTCGGCCCAGTACCCGCTTTATGCATGACGGTGGGGTAAAGTTCATGGTTTTGGATAGAATGTAAAGAAGTAAAGATGAACGTATGAATGAAAGTAAGAAATCATGAATGAATGAAAGTTAACGAATTAATGATCAAGATGATAATGATATTATCTATGTGTACGTATGATGTGTGACCACATACAAATGTAAAGAATTGTTTTAATGAAAGTAAAGTATGTTTTACTTAAAACTAGAACTCACTCAACAACACTGACTTTTTCTGCATTTTCCAGTTGGCAGGTAAAGTTGCTGAGGATAGCACGGGGCGGCTACTTGGCTCATTTGGATGGCATTCTTTTGTTTAATTTTTTTGCATTATAATGCATACAAATGATATTGTATAACGAACGTTGTATTATTTTGCAAAAGCATTTTTAATGAAAATGTTGTTTTTTTAATGTTCCGCTAGAACGTTTATTTCAAGTTAATGTAATTATATGTTTTATGTGCAATGATTGGCGAGCTGTAAGTGTCCCGGGAACGAGGCCTTACATAACAGATAACAATGATGACTTCACTACATAAAATTTTACCACTAACCTTGATCTAAATCCTTATAGTTACACACTAAATGTTCATTCCTTAACTAACCTAACTAGGGTGTATCGGGGAGAGTGATAAACTGTTGACGAATTAACGTGTTGGACTCTGAAAGTATTATGCATGTCAATTCAATAGGTGGTTGCATAGTTGTTCTGTTTGGATGAAAATTTGATAAGTATTGAAGACCAATGTGGCCGTGGAAAAGTAATGCACACATAAAAATGACTAAATGTTGGTTATCCGCATTTTTCATATGCAGATGAACAATAAATACGGCTAATGAATATGTCATCCTAATATGCTAATGTGGATGAACAGCAGACAAATGCATATGAAAAATGCTAAAGAAATACAACTGAAGAAAGAAGATACGCGACCAGGTGTTTTGTCATCTACATTAACTAATACGGATGAACAAAACAAATATGGGTGAAGAAATGAAGATATCCTGATTCTTTTTAGTGTACTTTTGACTTACAATTCTAACATAGTAGTTGAGTCGGTGTGTTAGTCATAGTACATACCATATATTAGGCCTATAAATAGAAAGTTAACATTCATTATCGTAACTCTGAACTTTACGTCCAACTATTTTAATTTGAAATAAAACATATCAATATACAAAGCATTTATGAGTATTATCTTATGTTTGATCCTTGTTGATTGTATTTTGACTAAAATTCATCATTGAATCAATTAGCATATTCGATCTCTCACATAAATCACCCAGTCAATTGGTATCAGAGCCCAGGCTCTTGAAATCGGATTGAACTCCGCTGTTTCAACCGATTATCAATTTATAGGGGTTGAACCTCGAAGCTCAAGAAATCAAATGAAGATGAAGATTAAGATCAAGTCAAGCGACACGTTCAAAGCTTCCGCGCGACAACTTGCTTTTCGCACGACAACATCAAGTCGTATGAGAACGTGTTGACTTGTGCGAGAACTTATAGTTTAGTATATATGGAAGTTTTGTAATGTAATTAGCAAGCTTTTGTCATTTCCTGAATTTCATATGTATTTTAATCAATCAAAATTCAGATAGCAATATACTTTGAAGTTGTTTACAATTGTTTTCATATGTGTTTGATACTACTTTATCTTCATACCGTGAGCGATTACATTTCGCATTCTCCTCAAGAGATTGAATATGTTATTATGATGATCCTTACAATTGGTATTAGAGCTTGGTATGCTCTAGATTGATTGAATTGAAGATTGAAGTACTCATTTGAAGAGTTTGAGACCATCAAATTGATTGATACTTGAAGATAAACTTGTTTTCTATTGAATTTGAGCAATTTTGAAGATGATGAAGCTCATAAGTTCATTGATTGATGAAATGATGACATTTTGAACATAAACAAGCTTAATTGAATCAATTAGAGATAATTAGGATCTTACTTGAACCTAAATCATTAATTGAACACTTAATTAATCAAATTTCAATCAATTTGGTGAAAGATTGAATTTGAAAATCTTTGAAATTAAAGAAATGAGTCAGGTGAAAAGTTGATAATTTCCTGCGAATAGTTAAACTTCGCGCGAAAAGTTGGTTGAAAAGTTTGTTACAAATGATTCCATTCGTGTGAAAACTTGAATATTTCACAGAAATCAGTTACAAAACTTTCTGCACTAAAGGTTTGTGTTGTTCGTGTGAGAACTTTAAGTTTGAAGAATTTTCTACTTTCAAGTGAGAACAATGGCAAATCCGAAGCACATCACTGCCACTCTGAATCTCGACAATGAGACTGGTGCTAGCACAAAGCCACCTCGCTTGCTTAATGAAGAAGATTACCCAAACTGTGCATATTGGTTTGAGAACCATGCCATTTACACTAAATCTGGGATGGTGAGATCTATTAAGCAAGGTCCGTATATCCTGGTATACAAAAATGACAAAGAGGAATAGGCTCCTAAACCTGAACATCTTTGGGATGAGGATGATTTTAAAAGGATGGAGGTTGATAATAAAGCATATACTGCTATCACAATGGCACTTACTATCGAGATAACACATAAGTTCAAAGATTATACTAAGGCTAAGGATCTATGGGATGTTATGGAAGAATAAATCATACGCAACAAAGACATGAGAGAGCAGAAAGGATATGCTTAATCAAGAGTTGAATATGTTTAATCATATTCTTGGTGAAACTTTGGAAGTTCAAATGTTTAGGTTTGTGAAGCTAATCACAAAAATGAAGAGTGTAGGAATTACTCTAGAGAATATAACAGTAAATAAAAAGCTACTAAATTCTCTATCTTATAGCTGGAAAAACAATTGAACTACCATCAAAAGAACCAAGGATCTATTTACCTTGTCACTAAGTGATCTCATCTCAACCACCAAATCAAATATGTATGATAAGCGAAGGGCTGCAAACTACATCAACATAATGGGAGCTGAAGTATCAGCTTTGTATGCCAAAATTGATAGTAATCCAAATTACTATGTTAGCTACTATTAGTTGTGTCAACAATAACAGTTAGCACCTTCTGCTCATCCAACTGTCAAAGACCAATCCTTGCCCTAATACTTGCCTCATTACCAAACATCCCATCAAAATCCTTATGTCCAAGCTCAAGTCCAATCCCAACCTCAAACCTACTCACAAATTCAAATCACTCAACCTACAAAATAAGCTTTTGTTTTAATTTTTCAACACAATAGCTGAAGAGCACCTGGCTCTATTTACTACTTTCATGAATAGTTGAAGCCTTTTCTACTGTAAGACTCGGTGCGCCTAATATATTGGTTGATGACTTACAACAAGTTAATCTTGATGATGTAGAAGAGGATGATACCAAATATCAAATGGCTATGGTGGTGTATAGAGCTAAGAATTTTGCAAGGAAAACTGGAAGAAAGGTGTTTGGTCTAAATAACTAAAGAACAATAGGGTTGATAAGTCTAGTTTGAGATGCTATAACTCTGACAAGCCTGGTCATTTTGCCTGAGAATGTAGAGAAGTCAGAATAAACTAGAATGATCATGTAAAGAAGATGGTGGCAATGGAAGTGGAAACAAAGAATGATCAAGCCAGTTCATCTAAAAACAAAGCCTTGGTGTCTCAAACCAATGCAGATTATGATTGGTCAGATCAAATGGAAAATTTTGATATAAAGTTGTCTACTACTTTGTTAGCTGAGATTCAAATAGTTAAAGAGCATGTTGAAGAAAATGTACTTGCTGAATTTGTATTTGATGATATGATGAATGGTGTGTTTGCTGAAGAAGAAAGGGTGGAAGTTGATAAAGTTGAGGGGAACAGGTGGAAGAAGTGAATGCTGAAGAAGTACACAATAGTGATGAAATAGTTGTTGATGTTACTCGAGTTCAAAAGAAAGAATCTGAAGGAAAGGCTGTTGAGTCAACTCCAACTGTAGAAGAAAAGATAGTTAAAGTTGTTGAGGAAAATCCAATATCTGCTTATGCTAATCAAGGCAATGCTGTTGAGATCACTCTGGCTTCTAAAGCAGAAAAGATTATGGAAAAGACTTTCATCATAAATGTTGTCAATAAAGAGACAAAGAAGAAAGTAGAACTAATAAGGTATATACCACTCTCTATTCAATTGATTGTATTAAAAAGATACAAAGTTCATAACGAACGTTTGATCTTAGAAGTTGAGAAACTTCAATATCAATCTCGTAAATGTAAAACTGATGAGAAATTTTTTAAAGAAAAGATAGATGACTTAAACAAATTGATTTATCAGTCAAAATTGGATCTTTATGAAAAATATTGTAACATCACAATTTGACAACTCGTAACAATGAACTTATTTAGAAATTAATAGGCTAAACAATGAACTCTTATTTGAATAATTGATTCTCGAGAAATTTGAATAATCTTCAAATATGGTTGAAGGTATAATCAAGTCTCAAATAACACAAAAAATTAATTGTGGTAAAGGAGGAGTTGGATACTCGATTATTGCACCACTGATCAATCATGATTATACTTCATTGCCTTCATCAATTAACATTTGTGATGAAGAGACCTATGGATTAGGTTTTCAATCAAAGTCTGACTCAACGCCTACAGAAAATGTTCCATTAACTATTGTTCCTACCATGAAAACTGTAATTAAAATTAATTATGATAATTCTTTTGTCGAATGTGTGAAGATGGACATGTTGGTTGAAGAATATGAAAGTGATGATAAATTAGTTTTTATGGAAAATAAAATTTTCAATGAAAAATCTTCATGTAATTTATTATTAGTGATTAATGAAAGTTTATAAGTTTCTAATACTACAAATGATTTTTCAAAATTGTCTAACAAAGAAAAAAACTAAAATCCAAAACAGATTTTATGACCAATGAAAGAAAACGAGTCACAACATCTATATCTAACTTGAAAAATGATTTCAAAAATAGATTTGTTTCAAAAGGCAACATTGATAACTAAGATTATATTTTAAAGAAACAAGTGCAAGTTTCTTTAAAAATAAGTCTCCTATTATCGCTAACTCTATGAAATAAGATGTGTGTAGATCAGGTACAAAAGAAATTGGTTCTACTCTAGTTCCTTCCATTCACAAGGATAAATCAACATTTAAAGCCTTGTTAGTTTCAAAAAAGAATCATTCTATTAGGAAAATTCACAAATAAAAAGGAAAACGAGAGACTGTTACAAAATCTATATGTAACACCCGACCACTCACACTACCAATATTGTTCTCTTTGCCCACGAGTTGCTCACGAATTTGCTTTTGGTTGCCTGGGTAAAAACGTCCCAAGGAGGTCAACCATCTAGGGATTGCCGCCACCTGAGGACGTTTAACTATGGAGTTCTCCTCTCATCCACAACCAATACGCATTCCATAACACCCGTCCCCTGACATCAACAATATTGTCCGCTTTGCCCACGAGAAGCTCACGGATTTGCTTTTGGTTGCCCGGGTGAAAACTTCCCATAGAGGTCACCCATTGTTGGATTGCTCTAAACTGAGCATGCTTAAATATAGAGTTCTCCTCTCATCCACAACCAATACACCCAAAACGCGTTGTTGATGTTAGAGGCATGACATTCCTAATGAACCATAAATCTCTCCTATCCACGGCTGATGTGGGATTGACGTAGGGTACACTATAAGCCAAAGAAATACTAAAGCAAGATTCTATGATAAAAGTGGATGTTATTATTAACAGTTTGAGAAATCGACTCGAGAGCAAAACATATATCATAATAAATGTTGTTATGTGAGTGGAAAGCCAAATCACAGCTATAAATTGTTATCATGAGCGTCGATTGACAAGTAAACCAAGATTTTACAGTTCTATTACAAATAATAGAAAACAATTCTTTCTAAATATCAAATTTAAGGGAATTTAAGTCAGTTAAATTCTTTTACTTATAACAAAAATTGAAAGGATCGGGATCTAGTTTGATTAATTAGATTAAGATTTGCAGCGGAATAGAACAAGAATTAGACGAAATTTAAGCAAGAATAATATGAATATTCAATCAAACAGTGACGGTTATAGAGAGAGATAGTTTTCTGCAAAGAGAATTTTTTCATTCACGCACAAGCTTCGGCTACAAAGAAATTAGGTCAACATTCCTTTTATAAAGGAATGTGACATCAGCTGATGTCACTTGATAGTGAAAGCTAACTGATTTATACAAACAACTGAAAGTAGACTAAATTACAGAAGATGTCCACAACAACTGAGGACACCTTCACAAAAAACTAAGTACAAGCTAAAATTACAACTATTGAAGTTATAACATCTGAAGTGTAAGAACATCAGATGTTTTACATAAAATAAAACTACTGATTACAAACTACTGAAAAGTAAACCATCACAACTACTAAAAAGAACTACTTCAGCTGTTGTGACAACTTTTGAGAACTTGGGCTTCAGACTTTGTCTTCAGCAGTTGTCTTCAGAATTTGTCTTCAGACTTTGTCTTCAGTTGTTGTCTTCAGACTTTGTCTTCAGCTGTTGTCTTTAGACTTTGTCTTTAGTAGTTGTCTTCAAACTTTGTCTTCAGCTGTTGTCTTTAGACTTTGTCTTCAGCTGTTTTCTACAGACTTTGTCTTCAGCTATTGTAGACCACTTCAGTTGTTATGATGTCTGTGGGACTTAAAGGTTTTTCTGACCTGGCTCATTGGTTCTTTTGGTCCAACAAACTCCCCCTGAACCAATGCAGCCAAAACCTTTAAGATTATTGAAGTCCCACTTATTGACAGAAACATTTTCTGGATCAGCTCAGAAATCACAAAATTAAGCTCAGGCTAGGGAAGAGGTTTTAGAAAGTTTGATTGGCAAAGGATGAATGGGAACTCTGTCTTGGGGAATTGGATAAAGAGTTATTACCCCATCCATGAGACCTACTTCCCAATGATGAGTCTGTAAGACTCTCTAACATAGGCCTCAAGGAATACAACTTGTTCTTCCATTGTGAGTTCTTCAGCTTCACTTTCAAAGAAGAACTCAGGCCCATAGTACTCTGATAAGTATTTAACATTCTTTCCATTCTTTAGCTCCATAGTAGTTATTTCTCTGTATGCAAACTCATCAGGATGAGTACCTTCAACTAACAATTGGAGCTCATTTCTTCTTATTTCTTCAAGCTTCTTGTAGATCAACCTCTTCTTCACCATTTTTTTCTAGTAAAGTTTGTGGAGTCATCTTAGACTTGTAAGCTCTCTTGAAGTCTTCAAGGATTTCCCAGGGTGACACTACAATGGCTAGCATTATCACATCATCTTCAGTCTTCTTTACTTGGCCATTGTATCGACTTGGAATATTCTTTTTATGAATTCTGTCACTTACTCTGGGGTCAGGCCAAATTCTCACTCTCTCTTTTTGATATTGAAATGTGAATCTGAGAGCATACAACCTCTGAGCTTGTTTCTTCATAGCTTGTATGGATGAAGACTTAGGAAACTCTTTATCAACCATCCTTAATAGTTGCTCATCATGTTGTTTGTGTTGTTCTTCTTCTTCAAGTTTGACTTTTACCATTTGCCTTTGGATGTCAGGTGTGATTGTTTTTGGTTGACTCCTAGGCTTAGGCATCTTTGTTTTAAGAACAACAGAGATTGACAGACTATCATCCTCATCATCATCTTCTTCTTCTTCCATCCTCAACACCCTTCTCTTCTTCTTGGGTGCATCATTGGTAGCGTTTGAGTAGATTTCTTGGGTAAAGGAGTTGGTTTTGAGGGTTGTGAAGTTGGTTGTTTTGGTGTGGGAGATTGTACAGGCTGCTCTAGCACCTTGGTTGTGAGTGAGGCTTTGGATAACTTTGCCATATCAGACCTTTTCCCAGCACCAGCTTCATTAAGAGCTTCTATGATCAATCCTTTGTTGAATACTTCAGAAGAACAGATTCTGGTGGTTATCTCCAAAATACTGTCTCTGGACCATGACTTCACTTCAATGATTGATCTTCCCAAATGCTTTGATATGAATCTTATCATAGCTTCCAGCCTTTCCCTTTCTTTCTCACTACAACTTGCCCATCTATGCTCAATCTCTTGAATCTCTAGCCTTCTAATTTCAGAGTCAAGTTTGGCTGTGTCAAAACCTTGTCTGAAGAGTTGATCAATGATCTTATCCATAGATCTGCTATGTTGCTCATTAGCTTCTTTGATCAATTCTTCTAACTTTTTCTCATCTTCAGTCTCTTCAGCACTCTTCTTTCTCTTGTATGTGATCATCTCCTTTTCTTTCTTCTCTGTTTCTTCTTCCTCTTCAACTCTCTTTCTTTTGTTTGCTTTTACTAACTTAGACTCCCCCTTTTTGGTTGCATTGGGTTCAGGGGTTTGAATGTCAGAAAGTCTTTTAGAAACAGCATCATCAACTAAGGTTTGAAAATTTGAGGAAAGCCTCTCATTAATGGCTTGATGCACAATGTTAGTGATGATGGAAGTGATGAGAGGTAAGGAGGATTGAAAGGCAGCAACCATTTGCTCAGAGGGGTTCTGTCCATGATAAATGGTGACTGAATCAGAGGTTGGAGGCATAGTTGTTGGGAGTGGCTCAGTGTTTGGGAGAGTTTCAGGAGAAACTGCCATCTGTGGGTGAATGTGGGCAGATGGACTTGATTCTTGTGACAATTTGGCAAGCAGTTCTTGTAGTCTGCATACCTCAGCCTCAAGAATGGTGTTGTGGGCTAGAACATCAAAGAAAAAGCCCAGGTCATCATCAGTCTTTGCTGAATCATCTGACCTCCTGATTAAATCAGGATGAACATGTGCTGAGTGTAGATCAGTATTCACATGTGCCCCTAATCTTGGAACTGGGGACTTCCTGCCTCAGGATTATGTCCTTCATTGGCAGTTGCCTCTCGTGGTCTTAGAGATGATACCACCGTCATCCTGTTCATGTGCTGAAATAGGAGAATAGGAGCCTCACCAGATGTTCGAACTCTCGTCTACATAGGGAGATTAACTCTGTAATCCTTGTGCTGGGGTTATCAACATATTATAATCCTCTCCCTCAACTGTTGAGGTTTTCCTAGTGGTAATAGGTTTCTGGGGAGGGGTAGAGGAACGTAGTTGAGTCAGCACTTGTGCAATAACACAGTTGGGCTTGTAGGGGTGGCTTCAGTGGGAGATAAGTGTGAAGAAGATTGCACCTGGGGTGAATGGTGCTCTTTGATGGCAATCTTCTCAAGTGAGAGAGATTCCAGTAATGTGGTTTCCCCATTTTTGGTTGCATTAGGATCTTGTTGAGAGGATACCTGAGCGGTTTTAGCTGGTAGAGTCTTGGAAACTACAGGGGGATTACTACCAGTAGTTTCATCCCGCCTTTGTGTTGCAGGGGCATCATCAGGGGACTTAACTCCTGATTAGCCTTTTTGGTTGTTTGGATTGTGGTTTGGAAGGGACTTTGGATCTGGAGGATGAGGTTGTGAGTTCCCTCTGCTTGGGTTTTAGCAGTTTGGCAGCTTCTTTGAGTTGTGGTTCAGAGTTGTGCCTGGAGTATACCTCAGGCAAAACTCCCACAGCAGGGACTCCAAGGCCAACAGGGCCATCAGATTTTAATTGATTGATGATTATGGCCATAAGAACCTTAGATATATATCCATCTGTTAGCCATAGGTTTCATTGCCAGATCTTTTAATTCCAAAAATATAACTTCAGAAAAATTTAAGCTTTGGTGTTCAAGGATAGAATACAATACCTGCTGCCACCTGGATGACATTTGATCCCATGAAGAGGATTTGGGGGAAGGTAGACATTGATCATATGAAAGATTAGGCATTCAGCATCATGGAAGTGTTCTTCTTCAGAATGGTGGTAGCACTTAGGTCGCCCTCATACCCATGGTTGATGAATGATAGATCAGTGGTGCTCTTCGGGTCTTTAGTGACAAAGGTGGCATCATTCAGATCTAGGGTTTGGCGAATGATAGCAGGAGTGATGACCACCTTCTTCTAGTTTACAAACGACTGGAGGGTGATCGCGACATCATTCTCACCAGTATGGACAGTGACATTTGTCGAGAATTGGCGAAGGGTATCGGGATAGATGGTTGGATTTTGTGAAGTAGGCAACATAGTTGTATCGTGGTTTGATTTGTATGGTCGCCATTTATGAAAGATGAAAGTTCTGAAAACGACTTATGAAAAGTTTGAAGTTAGGTTTAGGTATTTATAGGTTATGAAACGGTTGAAAGAAAACAACTGAAAGTTTTAGTGTTAGTCATTAGTTGTTAGGAAATGACTGAAGACATGGTTTTAACTTTCAGATGTTGTAACAACTGAAGACTTGGTGTTAGTCATCAGTAGTTTGAAACTACTGAAGACTTGGTTTTGGCTTCAGTTGTTTTGTAATGAAACAGCAGTTTTTTGAAACAATTGAAGAGTAAAATTTCTCATCAGTTGTTGTCGTCAATTCACAATCTCAGTTGTTTCATTGACCTTAACACTTACTCAGCAGACTATCTGATTTTCAGATGTTTCATTGGTCATCATACTTATCTGTTAGAACAGACACCAGTAGTTGTAACCACATCAGTAGTTGTAACTACATCAGTACTTTTCAACAAATAAAGTACTTCAGTACTTTTAAGTAATTTAGTCTTCAGTAGTTATGAAAACTACTGAAGATAAAATAACTTATCAGTACTTATTTTTGACAGCTGTATACTAATGCTCATGAGTACTTGTGAACTGAGATCATTAGTAGTTGTCAAATCATTCTAGCTGCAGCATACCAAGCCTTAGCACTAGATTTTGGAAAGTTGCACTGTCCAAAGGATTAGTAAATATATCTACAAGCTCATCAACACTAGGAACAAACTTTGGATCAATCAGACCTTTTTCATAACAATCCCTGATAAAATGATGTCTGATCTCAATATGTTTGGTCCTAGAATGCTGGACAGGATTCTTAACAATACAAATAGCTGAAGCACTGTCCATCAGTAAAGGAGTCTTAGTCTCTGTAATGTCATAATCCAGTAATTGATTCTGAAGCCAAAGTACCTGAGATGTACAACTTGTAGCAGCAACGTACTCTACTTCAGCAGTGGATGTAGCAACTGAAGTTTGTTTCTTACACTACCAACAAACTAAACATTGCCTAGAAATTGGCATCCACCAAAGGTTGATTTTCTGGTTAATTTACACCCTGCATAGTCACTATCAGAGAGAAAGCAACTAATTTGCAAGAGTGCCTAGTGGAATACCAAAGTCCTAGAGATTGAGTTCCTTGCAAGTATCTAAAGATCCTTTTGACTGCAATCATATGGGATACTTTAGGTGCAGTCTGAAATCTAGCACAGACACAAGTTGCAAACATAATGTCTGGTCTAGAAGCTGTAAGGTACAACAAGGAACCAATCATACATCTGTAAAGAGTTTCATCAACTTCTTTACCTTTCTGATCAGCATCCAGTTGTGTGGTGCTGCACATGGGAGTAGAACAAGGCTTACAATTTTGTAAATCAAACTTTTTCAACAGATCCTTTGTATATTTTGACTAATGAATGAAAGTTCCATCAGCCATTTGTTTGATTTGCAAACCCACAAAGAACTGTAATTCTCCCATGGCACTCATTTCAAACTTTTGTTGCATCAACTTAGTAAAGGCATCACACAACTATGGATCAGAGGATACAAAAATAATATCATCTACATAAATTTGAACAAGGAGCTTATGCATGCCTACTTTCTTAATGAACAAAGTTTTATCTATGGAGCCTCTAATGAAATTGTTTTGAAGAAGAAAGTTAGACAGTGTTTCATACCAGGCTCTGGGAGCTTGTTTTAACCCATAAAGAGCCTTATCAAGCTTATACACCCAATCTGGATGTTTATGATCTTCAAACCCTGGTGGTTGACACACATAAACTTCTTCTTTTATTTTACCATATAAGAATGTACTTTTCACATCCATTAAAAAACTTTAAGATTATGGAAAGCAGCATAAGCTAAGAACAATCTGAAAACCCCTATACAACCAGTCTGGCCTTGTTCTTGAGAATTTGACCTTTTTCATCAGTTTTATTCCTAAACACCCATTTAGTGCCTATTGCACACTTACCTTGGGGTAGAAGAACCAGTTCCCACACTTGCTGCTTTTGAAACTGAAGAAGCTCAAGTTGCATGGCTTCAACCCATCCATTGTCTCTTAATGCAATATGATAGTTCTTTGGCTCTTGCTGACTGATGAAAAGAGCATAAAAGCATAAATTGGACAATTGACGTCTAGTTGAAACACCAGCATTGATGTCACCAATGATCTGAGACATGGGGTGATTCTTCAGTTCTTGGTACTCAATAAGATCTGTGCAAGTGTTTGTTAGAGATTCAGCAGCACACAGATGTTGATCCAGACTCTTGAAACCTTGAATGAGATGGCAATTCAAATGAAGTAGAGGATTCGGAGATCTCATCAGCATTTGTTGTGGATGGAACTGCTGAAGCTACAGGAACATCAAGTTTAGTAGACTCAGGCAGGTGATCACTAAACCTTGCATTTGTACCACCAGATGGATGACTAGTTGCAGGGGATGATGGATTCACAGAATCTGCAACAGCTGGAGACTGATAAGGAACATATTGCAGTATGTCCAAATCAAATACCTCTATAGGGTTTTGTGGGATTTTGTCCTTTGGATATTCATTAAACTTTACATGAAAGGTTTCTTCAACTATCTTTGTTCTGCATTAAAAACTCTGTATGCCTTGCAAGTAGATGAATACCCAACAAAGTACCCTGCATCCACCTTTGATTCAAACTTCTGAAGTGGATTCTTTATGTTAAGAATGTAACAAGGACACCCAAATGCTCTAAAAAAGGAAATCAGAGGGGCCAAATGATGTAACATTTCATAAGGAGTCTTCATCAACCTCTGATTTACTAACACTCTATTTTGCACATAGCAAGCTGTTGATAGCTTCAACCCAAAAGGTTAGTGGCAAACCAGAATTAGCCAACATTGACCTTGCGGCTTCAATAAGGGTCCTGTTCTTTCTCTTCACCACTCCATTTTGTTCAGGAGTTCTTGGAATGCTATACTACCTCTTGATTCCCTTAGATAAATAGAATTCATCAAGTGTGTGGTTTCTAAATTCTGTGCCATTATCATCCTCACACACTTGACTGGAAGGGAGTACTGCTTTTCCATATACAACACAAAGTAGATGATGATTTGAACAGCCTCATCTTTTGAATGTAAGAAGAAGGTCCATACAAATCTGGAATAATCATCCACAATTACCAGACAGTATTTTTTCTTTGCCATGCTCATCACTCTTACTGGACCAAAAAGATCCATATGTAGTAATTGCAAGCAGGCAGTGGACTTTGGTTCTTCTATTGGATGGAATGATACTTTGTGTTGCTTTCCTTTTAAACAAGCAGAACAGTTGTTATCACATTTGAACTCCTTTAATGGCAGACCTCTCACTAAACCATGATGGATAAGCTGGTTCATGTTTTTAAGATTCATATGACCAAGCCTTCTATGTCATAGTTTAGATTCCTGAGGAGAGGCCTAGGAGAACAAACATGGATGGTCTTTTAGATCAATTTTCTTTGATAAGTCTAAGGCATATACTCTTCCAATCCTGTTGGCCTTCAGGAGAGTATATTCATCCAATATCTTGTCAATCATTCTCAAAACATTGGAAGACAGAATCTGACAGTTCTGGCTGGTGAAAAGTGCAACATGCCTTTATCACACATTTGACTGGCACTCAACAAGTTGTACTTGAGATTCTCCACATGGTTAACATCATCAAATCTTATCTCACCATTTGACACAAAGCCTTTGCCGATGATGTCACCCTTAACATCATTACCAAAAGATACAAATCCCTTCTTTCCTTGAGAGTAGTCATGAAGAAGAGAACTGCTCCCTGTCATATGCATAGATCCTCCACTGTCCACATACCAGATGCTTCTATGGCATGCTGAAGAACCCTGCATTTGTCACAAGAAACTAGTTAGCTTTTGAGACCCAAACCATTTTGGTTTTGGCTTTGTTCTCATCAACAGATTTTAGACTAACTTATTTGTCATGATTAACAACCTTTGAAGGTGGAGATGGTGCTGAAAAGGATTCCTTTGATTTTTGCTTAGTCCTTTTCAGTGGTTTAATCACAGGTACATCTATTTGGTTAACTCTCCCCAACAGATGTTGAACCATCATAACAAGTTGTGTCTGATTGGTGTTAAAGCCTTCAGTTCAGTAGACACATTAGTACTTGTTTTTGATTGGTTCCTGTGACTCACCATGTCCTCCTTTTTGAAAGACACAAACTTAGTCTGGTGTTTTGATATTCCATGAGGAATACTTTTAGCTGTTTTATGATAAACCCCTTCCTTCATTTTAGATTTTTGTAAGAACTTTGGGTTATCAGTTTGAGATGTTTGTGGTACAAACTTCGTTTCAAATTCATCTTTCATTTTATTAATTTTCTTTTTAATGATTTTATCTTTGTCGAATTTGGAACCCTTTTTGTACCAACATTCATCAGTGAGATGATTGAATAAACCACATATTTCACATGGCTTTTTCTTCATCTTCTATTGTTCAACTGATGAAGAAGATGAAACTACGATGGTGTGTTCTTCAGTACTTTCTTCCTCTCAGTACTTATGTTAAGTACTAAAGGATTTGTAACAAGTAAAGATTTGTTCTTCAGAAGTTTTGTATCAGTACTTTTGGATTTCCTGATAGACTCTTCAGCAGTTGTCAAACTATGTTGTTTTCATTTAGTTTGAAATGCTCTTCAGGTGTTGTTACTTGCCCTTCAGTACTTTGAATACTTTGTGAGACAACACCTAAAGTGCTCAGTTTTTCTTTGATCATGTGTTTATCAGCAGTGAGACCATCAGCAGATTGATTAGCTAAGGTACTAATACTGACTTCATCCTCTGCTTTTGGATTATCACTTGAGGATGAGGCACATGATGATGTGGTTTTGGAATTGCTTTCACCTTCAGATTTTACTTCTATCTAGGGAGTAAAATCTGTAGGAGGTACAGTGTGATTATACCCAATCCCAAACTTCACATTTGAAGCTGTTTGCTTGCTGAGAAGCACTTCAAACCCCTTGCAAGATGTTACCCAGCGTTCACACTCTACTTGAGTAGCTGCAAGTGTTTCTTTGAGATTCTTATGATTCTCTAAAATGACCTCTACCTTTGCCTTTTCATCAGTGATTTGGCATTTTAATTTGTAAATCTCATCATCTTTTTCATTTAAGACAGACTCAAACTCAGATTTTCTTTTGGAAATCACTTTCTCTAGGTCAAGATTTTGATTAATTAAAGCTATATTTGCTTCTATAATTGAGACAAAAGCAACTATGCATGACTCAGAACACAACATGGCCTTAGCCTTAGAAGATACCTGTGGTACCTGTGATGATGAAGCATTTGAGCATGAACCATCAGTAGACTCCAGGGCCATAAGAGCAAGATTTCCAAAAGGATTTTCACTACCATGTTGACCAGCACCAGAAAACAATTGTTTAGGATAACCGAAAGATCATATGGTAAGCTACTCCAGTCAATAACAAAGGTGTGAAAAAGCTTTGATGTGATTGATATTAATTGTTGATTTGATTGAGATGGTTGAGGCTCAGGTAGGGCATGTGTTGTTGAGCTATGGGTACTGGAACCTGACTGGACTGAGGCATGTAAAAACAGGGATAAGGATATGGCATTGGACCTTGAGGGACAAAATATGCAGGAGATGGTTGAATTTGTGAATGATGACCAGAACTGGTAGAATGTTGCCCTTTGTTTTCTGAGCTATTGCATGGGTGGTCACAAAGGGTGCAGAAGAGTTAGATCCAGATGATCTACACTCTCTTGCATAATGTCCAAGTCTATGGCACTTGTGACACCTCAACTTGCTCTTGTCAAAACCAACTTTGGTTTTTCCAGAGAGACCAGGAAATTTTCTACCTGTCCTTTTGTAAAATTTTTGAGATCTGATATTGATTAATGCCATTTGGCACAAAATATCCATCTCTTCCAGATTATCATCAGCAATTCCTTTCAAATCATCCATCAAAAAGTACAAATTATCACTACTACACCCTGAATTACTATCAACACCAACAAAAGCAGGATCTCCACTGTTTGAAGAGAAATCTATATGCTCATCATAAGAACTTTCTAATGCAGCATATTCTGACTCATGACCGACCAGAGTAGTATTCCCTGGTACAAAATCATTAGTGAGCTTCCCAGATGAAGCCAGTTTTCTTTTCTGTTCTATCTCTCTTTCAAATGTTAACAGTTTCCCATGAAGTTGGGTGAGAGATAGATTGTCCAGATTTGCACTGGAGCGTAGGACAATTGTATATGTGTCCCATCTCTCAGGCAGAGATTTGAGGAATCTGTTGATGATCTGACTATTTGTATATTCATGTTTAACCATTTTCAGCTCAAATATCAACAGGAAAATTGCTCAAACTGTTGAGTCAGTGACTCACCCTTTCTATGAGAGAATGTCTCATATTGCTAGGCAAGGATCTCTCTATTGTTTGACAAGACCTCATCAGTTCCTCCAAATTGTTCTTTTAGAGCTACCCAGAGGTCATGAGTAGTTTCATGATGCATAAGTCCAGAATAGATTTCATTACGCAGTGCCATGGCCATAATTCCATGGGCTTTAGCATCAATTTCAAACAATTTCAGATCTTCATCTGAGTATTGCTCTTTCTTCTTTGGAACCATCTCATTGGTTTCCCGATTACTCACGATAGGTATATATGGTCCATGAACCACAGATTTCCAACAACCTGAACTGTTGACACATAGGTGATGGAGCGTTCGGCGTTGCCATATGTTATACTCACTCCTAACAAGCATCGGAGGCTTTGTTGAGGAGCCAGTATTATGAGGATCATTGATTGATGTAGCCATTTTCACCGATTCAAACAGGTTCAATGAAATTTTAACAGATCTAGCTCAAAACTCAACAACTCAGTTTGAAACAAGATGAATCTCAAATTAGTCACCGGAAGCAACAGAAAATCAAACTCTATAACCAATTCTTGTAAATTTGCTAATTCGATCAAACTTAGATATCAAAAGAGCAGTTTCAATGATCAATTGTTAAATCGATCAATGATTAATCTTGCTTTGATACCATTTGAAAGGATCGGGATCTATTTTGATCAATTAGATTAAGATTTGCAGCGGAATAGAACAAGAATTAGACGAAATTTAAGCAAGAATAATATGAATATTCAATCAAATAGTGATGGTTATAGAGAGAGACAGTTTTCTGCAAAGAGAATATTTTCATTCACACACAAGCTTCGGCTACAAAGAAATTAGGTCAACATTCCTTTTATAAAGGAATGTGAAGTGACAGCTAATTGATTTATACAAACAACTGAAAGTAGACTAAATTACTGAAGATGTCCACAACAACTAAGGAACCTTCACAAAAAGCTAAGTACAAGCTAAAATTACAATTACTAAAGTTATAACATCTGAAGTGTAAGAACTTCAGATGTTTTACATAACATAAAACTACTGATTACAAACTAGTGAAAAGTAAACCATCATAACTACTCAAAAGAACTACTTCAGCTGTTGTGACAACTTCTGAGAACTTGGGCTTCAAACTTTGTCTTCAGCAGTTGTCTTCAGACTTTGTCTTCAGCTGTTGTCTTCAGACTTTGTCTTCAAACTTTGTCTTCAGACTTTGTCTTCAGTTGTTGTCTTCAGACTTTGTCTTCAGCAGTTGTCTTCAGACTTTGTGTTCAGACTTTGTCTTCAGTTGTTATCTTTAGACTTTGTCTTCAGACTTTGTCTTCAGACTTTGTCTTCAGTTGTTGTCTTCAGACTTTATCTTCAGACTTTGTCTTCAGCTATTGTAGACCACTTCAGTTGTTATGATGTCTGTAAGACTTAAAGGTTTTTCTGATCTGGCTCATTGGTTCTTTTGGTCCAACAAAAATATTTAAACAAACACAAATCTACAAATATAAAATACAAAGAAGAAATCTTTACATTTCAATGATGGCAATTCGTCTTCCACACAAACTACTTTCAAGAAATTGGTTATAAATATGATCAAACCAATTCAAAAGTGAACAATTAAAACAACTCAGCCAGAACATGATATTGTTGAAAATTGTATCTTCAATGATAAAAAAGATATGATATTGAATCTATATCATATTTGGATGAAAATGGTGTACTCAAGTCAACCATGGCTTGGGTTCCTATAATTGAATAAATCATTCATTTTTTGGGAACATCCAAGACCCAACATCAACAGTGTTTGACATATTGATAATGGATGTTCAAGGCATATGACTAGAATATATCTCTATTACACAACATAAAACCTTACAACAAAAGATATGTTATATTTGCTAGAGACAAAAGTGGTAAGATTACAAAGATAGGTATAGTGTCAAATGGTGTGTTAAGCATTGAAGATGTCTATTTTGTAGAGGAACTAAAATATAACTTTTTAAGTTTCTCTCAATTTTATGACAAAAAATATCAACACACTTCACTAATAAAGAATGTCTAATTTTAGAACATGTATTTGTAGTTCCTGATGAATGGATCTTATTAAGAAATCCAAGAGATAAAGACACGTATTTACTTGATATGAACGGATCTCATTCATTTGTAATTGTGTCTTGTTTATTATCTAAAGCATCGAAAAGTGCTTCATTGTTATGGTCTCATCTTCTTGGTCATGTAAATGTTAAAAAATATGAACAAATTGGTCAGAGGAAATCATGTTGTTGGTCTACCTTTGAAAGAATTTCAATTAATACATTGTATGTCATGTTCAAAACGAAAAAACATAAACTTCCTCATAAACGAGTTGCTCATATGACAATTGACTCCATACTTCAACTGATACACATGGATTTATTTGATCCGGTTAGTGTTTTGAGTTAGGATGTCATGCATATTGTTTAGTCATTATTGATGATTTCTCTAGATTTACATGGGTTTTCTTCTTTGCAACCAAATATGAGACACCTCATTTGCTGATAAAATTCATGACACTCACGAAGAATCAGACTGACAAAACAATCAAATGCAATCAAAGTGAAAATCGAACTGAATTCTTCAATCGTATATTAAATGAATTTTGGGATTCAAAGGGGGTAGCTATACAATTTAGTTCTGTAGGAACTCCACAAAAAATGGAGCTGTTGAAAGACTTAACAGAGTTTTAATTGAAGCTCCTAGAACAATATTATGAGCAGCCAATTACCATCATTCTTTTGTGCTAAAGCGGTTGTCACTACATGTTATGTTCAGAATCATGTGTCAATCAATAACAACAAAACATGACTCCTTATGAAATATTTTCAAACATAAACATGAAGTCAAATATTTCAAATTTTGGATGTTGTTGTACTTTGTTAAACACATCTGAATCAAAGTCAAAATTTGATGAATGTTATTTTGTTTGATATTTAGCCAATAAGGTAGCATATAGGGTTTATAATAAAAGATCTAAAAAAATAATTGCATCGTTTGATATTAATTGGCATGAATATAACAAAACAGATGTAGGTTCTGCACCGTCATGGGTATAAGATTATGCTTCATAAATTGAAACACTTAATTGATCATTTGTTGTTTTCACAACTACTCTACCTTTGACATCCTCTATTTAGGATATTTTGCTATTGATTTTGGATCTAGTTCTTCTTAAGAAAAGTAATATCTTTAGTTATACTTTATTCTTCAAATAGTTTGGCTCATCCACAAGTTTTGAATCTGACGTGTCTCATTCTAAGCCAATTGTTGAGCAAGCTCCATAAGATTCTGCTTAGAGTTCTTTTTTTACTCAAGTTGATCTAATTGATACCATTCAAGTTTCTTTTGATGATTTAATTATTGATAATAATAATCATCAAGAGAAACATATTGTTTATCAAAAGGAAGGAGGGAACATTGTTGAAGAACCGGTGGGCCATATGTCTAATCTAGATGAAGTTATATCTGAAGATGATATTCCTCAATTGAGAATCCATAAAGATCATCCAACTAAAGCAATTATTGGTCCACTATCACAGAGTTCAAACTCGAAGCCGATCTGGAACAATAAATACATGCTTGTACTCATCTTTTATTTCTCAAATAGTGCTGAAGAATGTTGAGATTGTAGTATTCTATGCCCAAGACACGTAGAACATTGATGCGGTTAGTACGTTATGATCCAAGTCGGGTTATACCCAATAACAAGCTTAGCAAACACCAATTAATATTTATTAATGATATGATCACGCAATTAAATATTGACACCAATTTAGAAAATGGGTTTTCTAAATAAGTTGCATATGAGAGGGAACAACTTATTAGGATATTTTGTTCAATAATATTATTTGAAATGTCATTTAAATTAGTTAAATGACATCAAATAATAATGAGAAATTATAACTTATAAGTTAAATGGTTAATTGTGTAAGTTATATAACTTGTACATGCAATTAAATGGTTAATTGCATGTCTAGTTAAAAGACCATTTAATGTATGATTGTGTGATAAAATTTAAAGGGGGGAAACCCTTTTTAACTTAAAATTTCGGCCACCCCCTTAACATATCATTGGTTCTTTTATTTTGAAAGACTACACACATCATAAATGTTTTTGGGGTCTTCATTTTTCTCAACACACTCAACACATGCAAACCAGCCAAAAACTCTCTCTTCTCTCCCAACAAACTCGGTTCTAGCAGCTTTCCTTTGTGGGTTTTGAAGGTTTTTGGTGGTGTTTCTTCCTAACAAGAAGGTGCTTTGCAAGGGCTTGGGGTATAGACACTTGAGGGCTTCTTCTCTTGAAGTCTTGGTCGTTTTTGGTGCATCTAACACCTCCATTCTTGGTCGACATTTCAGCTGCAGAAAGGTAGTTAATCACAGCTTTATATAGCTGTGATTTTATGTGCATTTCATTATGTTCATAGCTTGTTCATTCACATAAATGATCCTTTTTGATTTGGGTTTGTTTTCCATCTTAAAACATAACTAAGAACATGAAATTTTCAGCTTTAAAATCGGTTTTAAAAGCTACATATCCGCTGTGTTTTCTGAAAGTTTAAATGGTTAAACATGGATTTTGTGTTCTAGCAAACCTGTCAAATGGCATCAAGAGCCGGTTATGTGGATGACTTGCTTGTTTTGTCCTTTAAAATAGGTTTTAAAGGATGATAATAATCTAAATATAAGCTGATTTGGGGCTGCTATGTTTCTGTCTTGTTGAATCCCCAACCTTTAAGATTATATTATACATGCTTAAGATTAAATCTTGAAAGATATATATATGTTGATATGTTGTGTTGTTTGGACAACATCTAAACCCGAATTTTTAGTTTATGTTGCTAAAAATTCGTTGGTTTTAAGGGGATTCATAGTTATATTTTGGATGATATAATGGATGCTTATTTTAGTGCATAACCTAGCCATTGACCTTGTGTTGTTTGGGTGTTTGTAATGGTTGTATTCATTAATTCAATTGGGTTGTATTATCTATTGTTTCAAGTGTAATTTTATTTATTATTGGGTTGTAATAAATAGATTAGGTGTAATTTCATTTTACTAGATATCATGTATTAGGACCTTATATCTTGTAATATGAAGACATATGCCTTGGAAGCACAAAGGAAGACACTAAAGAAACATGGAGCATTTTGGATGCGGTTTCAAGTGGGATGCTTTTGGAAGCTTTCTATGTGTTCTCTTGTTGTAACCTTAGAAAAGACCAAATGACAACACTTGTGATGGAAACAAGTGTTGTCAACATAAGGGCTATGGTTATGCACATATGATTGTTAATGTTTATGCTTGTTTAAATGTTTGTTGTTTGTTTGAATGGTTGATGTTTTGACATACATAACAAACTCACTAACAACTTAACAAGTTGAAAATTGATGGTTCTAAAAGTTTATATAAAGTTATTAAAATGGTTTAATGATTTTAAAGATTAAAATTGGTTTTAATCAAAGGACCATAGGGTACCTTGTATTTGATTGCATGCAAATACAAGTACATAGAGTTTTCTAAACTAATATTATGTAACCTCTAAATATTCTTTAACAAGATCAACACCGTCCTTTTACACAACACTTGAGTCACTTGAGAACTCTTAGTGGGATAAAGATCACCTAACCACTTTGAGGGAACTCGTGATTCAAGGTGAGAATGCCTTATTTATGGGATAAAGGTCACCTAACCACTTGTTTTGGCAAACTCACACGTGGGTGTAAGTAGGGTGTCTTGATTTGCAAATCATGTCAAATGGATCACCTACGATGTGGTTTCCAAATGGTGTTGATGGGATTAACATGCCGACTTTACATATGATGTTTCAAGTCGATCCCATATTTCTAGAAGTTGCAAATGGTTGCAATCGTCAAACGTTGACCACCTTATTAATTTAAAACGTGGGATAAAGGTCACCTAACCACAATTTAAATGTAATGTTGGGTTCTAGATTTTAATATGAAAAGACCTTAAAAGGCATTTATTATTAAACTTACAATATCGAAAATACTAAAATAAAACTTTGTTAAATTTTGTAGATGGCCTCAAATAATGATAATTCCGATAACTCATCCGCGTCCAACCAATCTCTACGAGAGATCCTCCAAAAGGAACGTCTAAATCATAACAACTTCATCGATTGGTATCGAAACTTGAGAATCGTTCTCAAGCAAGAGAGAACATCGTATGTTTTAGACGACCCTATCCCCGATCAACCTAGTGAGGAAGATGAGGAGGCCTACAACGATTGGCTAAAGTACACTGAGGACTCCGTCCAAGTGTCTTGTCTCATGCTAGCGAGCATGACTCCAGATCTCCGAAAGGAGTATGAACACCACGGAGCTTACGACATGATAACCCAACTGAAGGAAACATTCCAACAGCAAGCAAGGGTTGAGTGCTTCGAAACGGTTCGAGCACTCCATGCATGTCGTATGGACGACAACCAATCTGTTTCATCTTATGTACTTAAGATGAAAAGTCACATTGACCGCCTCGAGAGGCTTAATTGTCCCGTCTCGAAGGAATTGGCCACGGATTTTATCCTAAATGGCCTTACCAAGAGGTTTGAGACATTCGTGTTGAACTACAACATGAATGCTGGGACAAAAGCATTGGTGAGCTTCACTCAATGCTCAAAACGGCCGAGGCGGCCATGGGTAAAAGGGTTTTACCCCTTCTCACCATTAATGAAGGTGGGAACAATAAAAGGCCTCGTCCCGCACCCAAGGCAAAGGTTGCCAAGGGTAAGGGACCCGCTTGGGGAAAAGGGAAAGGGGTGGCAAGGGTGCCACCCAAACCACAAGAAAAAGGAAAAAGGTTGCTACTAACGACCCATGCTTCAAGTGTGGGGAGATTGGACATTGGGCAAGGAATTGTCCTGTCCATCTCCAAGAGTTGAAAGCAAAGAGGGATGCCGGGCAGACCTCAGGTACAATATAAATGATCCATATTGATTTAAACATGATATCCTCTAACACATGGGTATTAGATACCGGATGTGGAACTCACATTGCAATTTGTTGCAGGGGTTCAAAAGAAGTAATGACTTCAAGAAAGGGGATGTAAGCCTCTACATGGGCAATGGGGCTAAAGTTCAAGTTGAAGCCCGTGGTGACTACATCTTGAAACTTCCAAATGGTTTGAAGTAATTTTGAACAATGTTTTGTATGCTCCTAGTTTGACTAGGAATATTATCTCTGTAGCCCTGTTAAAACAATTTGGATATGTATTATCATTTGTTGAAAAAGATATTCATGTTTCTTTTAATGGTATGTTCTATTTTAAAGCTATTCCCATTAATGGTATTTATGAATTGGTTCATGAAAATACTTTAAATAGCTCATTGTACCAAACTAACACCAAGAAACTCAAGTTGGACTTGAGTGATACCTATCTTTGGCATTGTCGTCTTGGCCATATAAACAAGAAACGTTACAAACACTTCAAAAGAATGGTCTTTTAAAAACAAATGAATGTGATTCATTTGATGTTTGTGAATCTTTTTTACAAGGAAAGATGACTAAGGCACCCTTTAGTGGAACTAACGAAAGGGCAAAAGATTTATTAGGAATCATACATTCGGATGTATGTGGTCCTTTTAAGCCAATGACTAGGAATGGTGAAAGATACTTCATTACCTTTACCGACGATTATAGTCGCTATGGGTATGTGTACTTATTAAGGCACAAAGATGAAGCTTTTGAAATGTTCAAAATCTTCAAGAATGAAGTAGAAAATCAACTCAACAAGTCAATTAAAGTTCTCTGTACCGATAGAGGAGGTGAATACCTAAGTGATGCCTTTCAAGATCATCTTAGGAGTTGTGGGATTGTCTCACAACTCACTCCACCTGGAACACCACAACATAATGGTGTGTCTGAGAGGAGGAATCGAACCTTATTGGATATGGTCCGATCTATGATGGCTAGAAGCTCATTACCTCTATCATTTTGGGGTTTCGCTCTGCTCTCCGCGGCCCGTATTCTAAATATGGCCCCAACCAAAAAGGTGGAAAGGACACCTTTTGAGATATGGCATGGAAGGGTTCCATCCCTATCATACTTAAGGGTCTGGGGTTGTGAGGCTTATGTTAAGACTCCCACCCCAAATAAGTTAGAAGTCCGATCCACCAAGTGTATCTTTGTTGGATATCCTAGAGATTCTATGGGATATTATTTCTATGATCCGCTGGAACAAAAGGTGTTTGTTGCCAGAAAGGGTGAGTTCTTAGAAGTAAAGTTCCTTATAGAAGGAGCTGGCAGTAGAACAGTGGACCTTGAAGAGGATCAAGAACCATAACCCAATGCACGTTTGGTTGAAACTAGCACTCAACATGAGGATGTTGAGGATGATCAAGGGGTTGATCAATACACACAAGACGTTCGCAGAAGTGGTGGAATTAGTAATCCACCTGATACGGATTTTCGTGGATGGATGCTATGTGGTAGATTCAGATGAACCAACCACATACCATGATGTAGTGTCCAATTCGGATTGTGACAAATGGCTTGAAGCCATGAACGTTGAGATGCAATCCATGTATGACAATCAAGTTTGGGAACTTGTTGTACCACCCCTTAATTCCAAGGTAGTTGGAGTAAGTGGGTTTTCAAGAAGAAAACCGATATGCATGGAAACTTGGATACTTATAAAGCTAGACTCGTAGCAAAGGGTTTCACTCAAACTCAAGGGGTTGATTATGATGAAACCTTCTCACCTGTTGCGATGCTAAAGTCTATACGGATATTTTTTGCCATAGCTGCTCATTATGATTATGAGATTTGGCAAATGGATGTCAAATCCGCTTTCCTAAATGGATATCTTGAGGAAGATGTCTATATGGTTCAGCCTGAAGGTTTTATCGATCCAATACATCCTAATAAAGTATGCAAGTTAAGAAATCAATCTATGGATTGAAACAAGCATCGAGAAGCTGGAATCACCGTTTTGATGAGGAAGTAAAGAAATTTGGCTTCATAAAAAATGCTGATGAGGCTTGTGTGTATAAGAAGGCTAGTGGGAGCACAATAACTTTCTAGTATTGTATGTTGATGACATACTACTATTTGGAAATGACATTCCAACCCTGGAAGGTAAAAACCTGGCTTGGAAGTTGTTTTTCCATTAAGGATCTTGGTGAAGCCGCCTACATTCTGGGAATAAAGATCTATAGGGATAGATCAAGGCGGTTGATTGATTTGAATCAAAGTGCATACATTGATAATATCTTGAAAAGGTTCAAGATGGAAAACTATAAGAAAGGTACCGTACCTATTCAAAGAGGAACGATATTGAGTATGACTCAATGTCCAAGCTCAATGGATGAGCAAGATAAAATGAAGGCAATCCCATATGCATCTGCTATTGGATCCATCATGTATGCAATGATATGCACTCGACCGGACGTGTCATGCGCCTTGAGCATGACAAGCCGTTACCAGCAAAATCCTGGAACAGTCATTGGATGGCTGTTAAGAACATACTTAAGTACCTAAGGAGGACAAGAGATATGTTCCTGATCTATGGATCTGGTGACGAGGAGCTCGTTGTAAAAGGTTACACGGATGCGAGTTTCCAAACCGATCGTGACGATTCACGGTCACAATCGGGATACATTTTCATTCTGAATGGAGGAGCTTCTCTTGGAAGAGCTCCAAGCAGGATGTGGTGGCTCTATCAACTACAGAATCAGAATACGTCGCCGCCTCATTGCCAGCTCAAGAAGCTGCATGGTTGATGAAATTCATTGCCGATCTAGGGGTTGTCCCTTCCATTCAGGAACCCCTAGAGATCTTTTGTGACAACGAGGGTGCGATTGCTCAAATCAAGGAACCTCGTGCTCATCAAAAGACTAGGCATATTGAGCAGAGATTCAACTACATACGAGATGAAGTTGAAAAAAGAAAGATATGTATTCGCAAAGTTCACACAGATCAAAACATTGCGGATCCTCTCACGAAGCTCCTTGAAATGGCAAAGCATGAAGGTCATACTTGTGCCATGGGACTTCGATATTCTAGTGATTGGATTTGATCTGTAAATTTTGTATTTGGATATGTGGAACTCTATATTATTTGAATAAAATTATTTGGTTATAGTGTTTCAATTAATGTTCCTATTTAGCATGTTTTATCCATGAGTAAAATGTTTACTCTAAAATGTCCGTAGTCACTCATACTTGTGGGAACAAGTGTGAGAGTAAGATTATTATGAACTTGGATTGGTTGATATTCATAAGGATGAATATAGAGCAATGGGTTGCTACCAAAGTTCGTAGATATTTGTGGGACACAAATATTGGACTAACCCGCATCTCAATTTTACTACATGGAATCTTAATGATTGATCATAAGTAAATTTGAGTAAAGGCGAATATCATTTGGTATCCTCCGACCTGAGATACATATTAAGTTTTGATATTCACTAAGTATTATACCTTGAGCTAATTCTTCACTGTCCTGAAATAGTGGACAGTACATAAGGGTATGTTCAGATATAGCACGAGGTGTTTGTGAGAAACGTATGTAGTCAAGATGGAATTTGTTCCTCTTATTCGTTGAGAGTTAGATGTCTAAGGCCTGACAAGTTAAATCAACAAGAAATGATCATTCTGTGTTCTTGGATTTAACATGACATCTGTGACAAAAGGATAGATGATTGATTCACCTAAATAATTTCAAGTAGGATACTTGAATGGAATGATGTTATTAATGGCTATAAGTCATGCGTATTAAGGGTAGTGAACCGTTGTTAGGCGGTATTTACTGCTTGCATCAATCCTCTACGAATCTTGTGCAAGTGGGAGATTGTAGGATTCTATATGCCCAAGACACGTAGAACATTGATGCGGTTAGTACGTTATGATCGAAGTCGGGTTATACCCAATAACAAGCTTAGCAAACACCAATTAATATTTAATTAATGATATGATCATGCAATTAAATATTTACACCAATTTAGAAAATGGGTTTTCTAAATAAGTTGCATATGAGAGGGAACAACTTATTAGGATATTTTATTCAATGATATTATTTGAAATGTCATTTAAATTAGTTAGATGACATCAAATAATAATGAGAAATTATAACTTATAAGTTAAATGGTTAATTGTGTAAGTTATATAACTTGTACATGCAATTAAATGGTTAATTGCATGTCTAGTTAAAAGACCATTTAATGTATGATTGTGTGATAAAATTTAAAGGGGGAAACCCTTTTTAACTTAAAATTTCGGCCACCCCCCTTAACATATCATTGGTTCTTTTATTTTGAAAGACTACACACATCATAAATGTTTTTGGGGTCTTCATTTTTCTCAACACACTCAACACATGCAAACCAACCAAAAACTCTCTCTTCTCTCCCAACAAACTGGGTTCTAGCACCTTTCCTTTGTGGGTTTTGAAGGTTTTTGGTGGTGTTTCTTCCTAACATGAAGGTGCTTTGCAAGGGCTTGGGGTATAGACACTTGAGGGCTTCTTCTCTTGAAGTCTTGGTCGTTTTTGGTGCATCTAACACCTCCATTCTTGGTCGACATTTCAGCTGCAGAAAGGTAGTTAATCACAGCTTTATATAGCTGTGATTTTATGTGCATTTCATTATGTTCATAGCTTGTTCATTCACATAATGATCCTTTTTGATTTGGGTTTGTTTTCCATCTTAAAACATAACTAAGAACATGAAATTTTCAGCTTTAAAATGGTTTTAAAAGCTACATATCCGCTGCATTTTCTGAAAGTTTAAATGGTTAAACATGGATTTTGTGTTCTAGCAAACCCGTCAGAGATGACATTAAAAGAAAACATTTGGGTAGAGGCTATGCAAGAAGAGCTGATGCAATTCAAGAAGCTAAATGTATGGCATCTGTGTGAACTACCAAAGGGTAAGTTACAAATTGGTACAAAATGGATATTCAAGAACATAAAAATGAGAAGTATATGATTGTTGGCTACAAGGCCAAACTTGTTGTTCAAGGATTCTATCAAATTGAAGGGCTTGATTATCAAGAAGTATATGCTCCTATTGCAGGACTAGAAGCTATACATATGCAGGACCGATATTTGTCACTTAACATAATGTTTTCTCTCAAACTCACCTAGAACTACACCCAGGTAATGATAGAATCAGCAAGAGTTGATCACAATATAGAAAGTAATAAAGAACACAAGAAGTAATTTTCAAGGTACTTTATATATTGCTTCTCAACTCAATAATACAAAATTCTTACAAGTAGTATGGAATGTGTTACAAAGATAACCTATATATAATACTACCTACAGCCGGGGGCATACTTTGATACTAGCTGGGATCCTTTAGCTAAAGCCTATACTACAAGACTATAGTTTAAGGTATCTCAGATAAAGTTTTATCTAAGATATGGTAGTGAGGACATGAGTTGGTAACATGTACTATCATAAAAAGATGAACAGTGAAATAAAGTATGGTGAACAACATGGCTCTTTAGGAAGAAGCCATGCAGTATTAGAGGTCTACGACAGAGTGTCAGAGACCATACTTATGTCCACTGGTTCATAGCAGTGTCTTCTGAAGGTTAAATGGCTTTGGAAGAGTAAGTACTTCCGAAGCCACTTATACTTCAGAAGAGACTACTTCTTCCAAGGCTTGGAGACTTCTGCTTTTCAACATACTTCGGAAGTAGTCTTCAGGATTTTCTTCTAAGACTTGATCTTCGGAAGTAAGCACTTGACTTCGGAAGTAGAGTTCTATCTTCGGAAGTCTATCATTCACTTTGTCTTCGAAAGAAAGTCTATATCCTTCGGAAGTTCCATGCTAAGCTTCGGAAGCCCTTGCATGTAGTACCAAAATTGTCTAAGTGAATTTGTTTTGGTTGCACCAGCCTTCTTCTTGATCCAACAAACTCCCCCTAGGCTGATGCTACCAAACTTCACTTGTCTCTACTTCTCAAAGCTTTCAGCACCAAGGAGAGTAAATATTTTCCTGTCTCCTTGTTCTTCCCTGATGTGGTGCTAAGAAGTTTGTACAGATCCTTGGTAGACAGGAAGTCCAGTTTGTCACCTTGGATACCTTTTATTGTTGCCCTCTTAAAAGGTTTAGTTGATGGGAACTGTAATCATATCCCATCTAACTATAGGTTCCAATTTTGGACCCTCCACCATCTTTAGAAAGGCAGCGCCCTTGGTGGGAGATCTTTCCTTGTCTTCCTATCTTCTCAACTTCAACTCTTCTTCAATCTTGGCTTTTGTAGTTAGCTCAGCTAGATGAAGACTGCTGAGATGATTTTTGATGATTGCAACAGTTTAGAGTTAGAGGGGTTGGAGAATGGCTTCTCTGCTAAGTCAGCAATATCAAACCTGCTAGAGTGTAGCAGAGAGGTTGCATTAAGTCTGTTGACTTCACCATTTCCCTTTCCACAACAAAGTTGTGAGAAGTTTCATCGAACCTCCACTAGATATTTTCTTTCTAGGCACAAGAGACTGACTGGGAATCTTGTCCTCTTTCATGGTATCCAACAGAGTCACCAGTTTCCTTCTGAGTTTCTACTCTTCATCATTTAATGAATCTGAGTTGAGGCCTAGAAGTCTTGTAGCCTGGTCCAATGTTCCTCTTGGCAAATCAAGGAATTTATCTCTTGTGAGGGAACATGAAGATCCATCAACAAAGGTGATGTTGACAGAGTCTTCTTCACAAGAGACTTCACTCAAAGTAGTACGTTGGCGAGCTTCATCTTGATTGCCTTGAACTCCTCAAGAGAGGGATGTGAGAAGGCTGAGGGGATGTTTTGGATGGTAGTTGGGTAGGTTGAGGTTTAGAGGTTCTGGCGAGTGTTTTGGGTTGAAGGATGGGAAGTTTGGGTGGTTGAGGTGACAAAGTGGATGTGGGTAAATGTGTGGGTTTAGGGGTTAAAGGCTCGGTTTAATGGTGAAGGGTAAGTGTGAGGGTTCAGGTTGTGGTTGAGAGGTTGCAGTGAAGGTCATCCCCTTTACCCTTCTTTACATCTCTTTCATTTTTCCTAACCGGATGTCAGCCTTGATTTCACTGACAATCCATTGGAGTGTCCTCTCTCACATGGGACCCACCTGCCTTCCGGAGAAGCCATGGGCCCGAAGATAGTCTTTCATCCAGGCCTTTTTCAGTGAGCTTCCTGGTTGCAGTGACCCTAGCTTCTTCTTCCTTCTTCTTCTTCTCCTTTGTCTTTTCTCTTTTCTCCATTTGATCCTGCTCTTTGTTGTAGAGCCAGAGGATCGTATCATCATTGTGTGGAGAGAGTTCTTGAAGATTAAAGCCTCTGGAGAGTAGGAAGTTTATCCTGTCTCTTCTTAGCTGCAATTCAGCTTCCTTTGGTTCTTCTTCTTCTTTTTCCAAGGCCAACCTGGCTTCTTCATCAAGTTTCATCCGGGTTGCCTTCTCCAAATTCACCAACTCCTCTAGTGGTAGCAGGAGTGTTTCTTCATTGGCAGCTCCCAATTGGATAAGCTGGTCAATGATCTCTTCTTCTTCTTGTTATTGACAGCCTCCTGATTGGCTGCAGTTGCCTTTGTACTGGCAGCTAGCAACTTCTCAGTTGGAAGTCTTCCTTTCTTCATGAGTTTCTCAATCTTCTCCTCTTCCCGAAGCTCTTCCGCAGTCATCTTTCTTTTTCCTTTATCTTTTGAAGAGCCTACTGTGGTGGTTCTTGGAGAGTGGATTCTAATTGTGAGAGAGGCAGAGATGGTGTCTGGGATGGAGGTAGATTCAGAAAGCCCTCGCTGTTCACCTCAGATGCCATTTCAAGGATTGCATCTATGACGATCAGTTCCTCAAACATTTTGAATAGTCCTTCCGCAGCTTCCATTTCAGCTTCAGAAGATTCAGCTTGTTCTTCTGAGGCTTTAACTTCAGCTTCAGAAATTGGAGGAGATGCAGATTCTATCCTACTTGTCTTAGTTACTGGGCCATCAGTCCCTATTTCACTTTCAAATTGAATCTTAGGTTTTATGTGGACCTTAGGTTGACCAACTACTTCCACGGTGGTAGAATATGCAGTAAGCCTTTGAAGCTCCGCAGCTCCGAAGTAAATCATTGCAGCATCAGGGCTTGGCTGAGCAGTGGAGGATCTGAATAGAAACTTAGTGAAGAGTTTGTAGAGATCACTGAGCATCTTTGAGTCAATCTGAATAATAACTTGAGATGGCTCAGGCATTGTGATGATAGGAGTATAAGATGTTGAAGTTGAAGATTGGATCTGTGGTTCCTCAGATATTTGTCTTTGAACATTCTCCCCCTTTTTGGTAGCATCATCTTGAGAGCTAGATGAGCTGGATCAAGAAGTCAATGAGACCTGAACAGGTTCATGCCTAACAGTCCTCTCTGTCTATTCTCAGCTAGTTTAGCCTTGAGATTGTCAATCTCAAGTTGCTAAGTGGGAGACCTTGCTTCTAAAGTCTTAACCAAGAATTCAAGATTTGAGACTTTAGATAGAAGGTCTTGTATGAGGAGTTGCATGCTTCCCTCATCTTCTTTTGAAGAATCACAGGGATATGAGGTAACATACCTAGTATGTTTAGCCTCACCACCAGATGTGGTTTCTTGGCACCCTGGTTTCCCGTGCTCAATGATGTCTCTTTCAGATTCATCAAAGGGCTCGGTTGCCGTAGATTCAGTCTGAGATATGTTATCACTGTCCACAAGGTCCATTGAGGCACCTTCTATAGTGGCAACTGAATCTGCATGAGTCCCTTCCACATCAGTGGGACTCACCTTAGTTATAGGTTGCTGATGGGGGCTAGAGATAAGGGATTTCTCCAGGCTCTGTTGATCTTGAAGAGGGTGCTATAGATCAACTTCATTTCCATGGAGAGACGTTATCTCTTCATCAGTTTTGAAGAGAAGGTCAGTAAAGATAGGGAGGTTAAGCTTACTGACCTGGGACCTTGGTCAATGTCTACAAGCATTGAGCCTTTGGTGTGGCTGTCCCTAGTTGGCTGCTCAGAAGAGTGTAAATACTCATCCTGAGGGCTGCTGGTTTGGGTGTCGGGCTCATGGGTTTGAGACTGAGGAGACTCAAAACCCAAATTGAGGTCAAAAGAGAAGGATGGAGAGTCCTCTGACTGAGTGGGAGCCCATGTTTCCATTCTTGTCCTTTTGGATTGAATAGGAGGGGCTTGTTCAATCAGAGTAGATTGAACAAGGGTTCGTTTGGGGCATCTTTGATATGTGATTGTGATGGGTGGAGAAGGTAGTGTTTGCATTGTGGTGGAGGTTGCTGGTGTGGGTTCATCACCTGTGGGGTGAACAGGGATGTCACCAGGAGCTATGCGCTCAATCATACCTCTAAGCAGAGTAGTGTACCTTTTAGTGAAGTTGGTAGACACCTTCTTCAAAGTCTTGAAGATAGTGGGCCTCATCTGAGGGACAATCAGAGCAGCTGCATAGATAAGCATACTCTGGTCCAACTCATAGTTGATTATGTGTTGAATGAATCTAGGATACATAAAGAATGTTCCCTTTATAGATTCCCAATCAGATTGGTGAACACAAATCTTGAGTAATTGAATCTCAGGCCTCTCACCAATCCATGAACTAAGCATCCTAGTTCATATGGGATTTGATCCCATCCCCCGAACTTATTTGACAGGCAGTAGAGGACAATGTACAGGAGGAACTTCCAGTTGTAGGAGAAGTTGAACTTGTAGACTGTCGACCTGCTTATGTCTCCACTATATCCCATTAGGATGTAAGTGCTGCCTAAATCTGCTAGAGAAAATAGTAGGAGCTTCTTCATCATGAAGCTCCAGATGCCCCCTGATGAGTTGTTCAGTGATGATCAACTCTTGTCCACAAATGTTGGACCTCAGTACATGAATCCATTTAGGGTTTCGGCTTGACCATTTCCCCAAAATTCGGCAAGTGGTTGGAGTAAATAGTGGGGTTAATGTTAAGAGCAGTGTAGTAAGGTGATTGGGTGAGAAAGGAGATGGTTTGAGAGAAGTCAGCATCTCTTGAAGAATCAAGAAGAGAGACTTGGTTATGCTGAGGATTAAGTGCCATTGGAGAAAGGTGAAAGTAAATAAGTTTGAGCTTGGGTAAAGTTGGAGAGGAGAGAAATTTCTAGGGCAGTAAAAATTGCAAGTAAGGAGATGAAATTGAATAGTCGAGATTATTTGAAAGAGGGTGGGAAGGCGGTAATGGGGGTTAGGATAAGGTGATGTGATGTTTTAGTGGATGAAATGACAGTGGCGGTAAGGTTAAAAATCAGTTAAATAATCCGACATCATTAACAAAATCTTTGCTTTTTACAGTGTGGGGCCCAAGAGATTTACAATAAAATCTCTCTTTTGAGTGTAAAACATTTCCGAAGGTAATCTGTCTTCCGAAGGCAATTCTTACTTCCGAAGCAATGACTTTGCTTCCGAAAGTTAGGATTGTTTTCCGAATAGAGAGTGTGTAAGTTTCGGAAGTAGATCTGATATGTAATCAATCGCTTCTTCCGAGACCATAAACTCTTCTGAGAAGAAAATTATCCTTTGAGAAATTTTTGCTTCGGAAGACATGAAAATAACTTCTTAGGGTTAATTTCTCTTTGGAAGGAATTTACACTTAAAAAAAATTTTAGAGAGATCTTTTGTAACAGGGCTTAAATTGTATTGACATAAAACTTACATATTAAAAAGGTTTTCAAAAGAGATTAAGTTAGTCAATGTTTATCATCCCAATAGCTGTTATGAGATACTTAAATGTTTGTTCATCAAAGGCTTTGGTGAACAAATCAGCATATTGTTCATTTGAGTCAACTTTGATTAACTTAATTAGATTTTTCTCATGAATATCTCTAATGAAATGATACCTGATGTCAATATGCTTTGTTTTGGAGTGCTTCATTGGATTTTCAGTAATGGAGATAGCACTTTTGTTGTCAATATGGATAGGAGTACTCATAAAGTTGAATCCATAGTCTAATACTGATTTTGAATCCATAGCAGTTGAGCACAGCAGCTAGCAACAAAAATGTATTCAGCTTCAATAGTTGATGTATAGACACAGGATTGCTTCTTGCATTGCCATGAGATGATCCTTCCACCATGAAATTTACATCCTCCTGATGTTGATTTCTTGTCAATGTTGCAGCCGCCATAGTCATTGTCAGGGTATCCATAGAGATTGAAATCCTTGTTTATGGATACCAGAGACCTTGTTTAGGTGCTCCTTTGACTGGGGTTGAGTAAGAGTGATATTCTTACTGTGAATCGAATATGGTAATCAAGTCAATGATTGAGTGGGGGAAACAAACAATCAAAGAACATTCAATGCAAGAAAAATACTCATAAATGCTTTTTGTATTGATATATGAAAGTTGATAAATTACAGAGAATAATTACAACAAAAATTCTCTATCTATCAGCCGTCACCTCATGTGCGAGGTATCTATTCTATTTATAGGCAGACAAGATGCCTTTTACATAATGACTAAACTACCCCTGACCTATTACATCAGAACTAGTCTAAATCTTCTTCCGCATCTTTGCTTGTTCATCCGTATTGACAAATGCGGATGAGTTAACTTGATCAGAATTTCTTCACTTCATCAACCGCATTAGTATGTTGGTCATCCGCATTGGTTAATGCGGATGAACAAATACTTGTGCACATTTGTTCGGTCATCCGCATTTGACAATGCAGATGAGCAAAGTCTTGTCCGCATTTACTTTGTCTTCCGCATTAGTCAATGCAGAAGAGTAAGTACTTTTCCGCATTTACTTTTTGGTCTTCCGCATTTGTCAATGCGAAGAAAAAATACTTGTTTGTATTTGTTCTGTGCCTTCCGCATTGACAAATGCGAGAGACAATACTTTATTACTCTAAGCAGATTCTTCATCCGCATTTCTTCTTGGACTTAAGGTATTTCAGCAGAACAATCATCAAATCACCCATTGAGTTGGCATATATGATCCTTTCAAGGGTCCAACAATAGTCCCGCTAAGGATTATACAACCAAGTTTTCCTCAATGTTTGGGTGGTGATTGATGTTATGAAGATTCTGCTGGGTCTTCTGGGGGTAAGATGAATGCAGCTTTGGTAGGATCCAGTATAGCTTTGATCATATTCACGAAGTCTGTAGCTTCTGACATCCTTTCTCAGCTTAGCACATGAATCTTCATCTTGCTCATATTGTAGATGGCTTCCATTGGCAGCTTCTTCAGTGAAATTGGCTCCCATATAGAAATTGTAGAAAGTCCATCTCTATGTATCAATAAGCTCCCCTAACATCAACCTCAAGTTTTACAATGTTGCCAAGCTGCAATGGTGTCTTCTTCTTCTTTCTTTTCTCACTTTTGATTCTTATCTGTTCATATGCCAACTTTAGCAGCTTGATGCACTTTAAAAAGAAGTGCATATCCAACTCTCCCAGTTTATTATTCAATTCCCTGAAATGTCTGGTGTATATGTAATGGATATATGATTCAACAAGCAATCTAACCTCATATCCATTGAATAATCTAATTTCAGCTCCCTCCTTTCCTCCCCACTTCCTTTCAATTACCATCTCATAGGTTTTCTCATCATAGTATACATTTGAGATGGGTGTGGAGGAATGAGTACCATACACCATTTTCCTTTTTAATGATTCTGTAGGCTTCACATTCAGCTTAGGGAATACAATCTCTTCTGCTTGCATCTTTTTCTTCTTATCAAGGGGATTGACAAATGTTTTATCTTTTCTAAAGCATATTGTCTTTAATAAACTGAAGTTGTTTGTTCTTCTAAACATCTTAGGTATGTTCTCAAATTCATATCCCCTGAACATAGCTGCATGATTGATCAGTTCAAGTTGAGCTAGTTCCTTCAAATCAAGAATCTCAGGGCATTTACAAGAGCTGAGTACTCTGTAAAGAATTGTACTAGCCCTGAGATCCTTTTTACCATGAACATATTCCATGTACTGTCGTACTTCCAAGCTATTATCTTTTGATCAACTTTTCCCTTGGGAGTAGACACCCCTTTGATCAGTTCTGCAGTAGTCAATCCTTCTTGCAGTTTCAACTGAGATGGTTCCACAAACCATTCAGGGTACTTGTGTAGCACAGGGGCAAGTAGTTGTTGGTCTTTCTAGTTCAGCATCATTTCTTCAGCTGATATTCTACTTCTTGGTTTGGTGCTGCTAATTCTTCTTCCAGCTTCATAAGTTTTTCTTTCATCTCATTAATCAATGAAGAGTTGCAGCCTTTAATGAGTTGGTCATCATATTTCCAATCCTTCTTCTCGTGAACCCTGACTTGAGAGATATTCCTTCATTTCCTTATCAGACAAATTATAAGGATCAGGAAATAATGGTTCATTAGTTGGAGATGATTTCTTCATTGAAGTCAGCTTGTGTAGGGGACCCCTTCTTGGCAATGGTCTTTCATACCCGGTTGATTTCTTCAAAGAGGATTCTTTATGCTTTGGAGTATCCTTGGTGATTGCTTTCTCATATTCTGTTTCAATGTTTGGATCAAGCAGCCTTTTCACTTTATTTTCTTAATCTTTCATTCCTCCATATGTCATTCCAAACACTTCATCTGGATCATATCCTTGATTGATCAAAAACATGACTTTAATCATCAAGTCATCAGTTTGTGCTTTGGATATCATGTCTTCCACTGCCTGTTCTGCTTTCATGGGACTGTCCATAAGAACATCCTTTTCAGCTTCATATCCATCAGCAATCTCACCTTCTTCTAAATAAATTGCACCAGCCAATTTGTTCAATTTAGCTTCTGCCTGCTCATGTTCTTCCAAAAATTCAGCAATTGCTGCTAGACTTCTGGGGTCATCTTTTTGTTTCTTAACTGGTTCTTCTTCAACTACTGGTCTCTTACCCTTAGCCTTTTCAGCTAAGTATTTCCTTTTTCGTGAGTAAGTTTGAAGTTGAGGGCTAGAGGTTTCAACTTGTTCTACTACTTCAGGTACCTTTTCAGGTGTGCTTGGCTCTTGATCATTTAGTTTACTGTTCTCCTCCTCTTCCTTTTCTGTTTCTGTTTCTTCTTTCTTTTCCTTTTCTTTTTCCTCTTTCTTTTCTTTTTCATACATTTCCTTTATTTTTTCTTTTTGTTCTTTAGATAAAGAGATAACATGGACACTTTGCAAAGTCGATTCCTTCTCCAAAGGCACCGGTGACTTAGGGATAAAAACAATAGGCTCTGAATCAGTTCTTTGATTGTTTACAAATTCCCAAAAGTCATAATCAATGCTGAATTTTTCAGATGAAAAACTATCCAATGTACTGAAGAGTTCTTCAAATTCAACTTTTTCATAGTTAGAGTCATCTATGTTTCCAGAATCTACTACCATATCTAGACTTTGATTTTTAAACTCTGTTTGACTTGCATCACCTAATTTTTCTTCATTTTCATAAACATACTTGTTATCATCCATATATTCCTTTTCTTGTTCTTCATCTTTATTTTCACATCCACTTTACTTCTTTGACTTTCAATTATTAGTTCTAGTTCAGAGATTCTTCTGTTTTGACTTTGAAGCTCTTTTTCAAGACTAGAAATGATTTCTGCTTGTTCCTCAATCATGTTTTCTTGTTCCTCCATTGCTATAGTCTGAATAGCAAGAGTGTCCACATGACCACTGATTTCTTCTCTGGAATGGTTTAGTGCAGCTTTTAGGTACTCAATCTCCTTGTCTTTTTCTGTTCTTTCAGCTGCATATTTCTCTTTTAGTTATTTCAATTCACTTTCTTTCTCATCTAGTTCTAAAATTCTATCATTGATGATTCCAGCTCTCCTGTTTAAGGTTATTTCCATCCTTTCTACTTTAAGTAAGAGCTCAGAGATTAGTTCATCCTTTTCATCAGGCATGTTGATGTTAGATTCAGCATAGCTCTCTGAAGGAGCACCTTGGAAGATGCTTTTATAGCAGGAATTTGATCATGATGATCCTCCTCTGATGATTTGGATGATTTAGATGCACTTATTGATCCTTCTATTTTAGCAGGTGATCATGGGATGATGGTAGAGGTTGGTAACGTGACATAGGTCATTGATGTGGTGGTGATATTGGACATTGATGATGAGGTGATATAGGTGTAGGTTGAGGGGTTGTTTGTGGTGTTGGTTATGGTAATGTGTGTGGAGATGGTTGTGGTGAAGGTTGTGGTGATGTTTTTGGTAATGTTTGTGGAGATGGTTGTGGTGAAGGTTGAGGTATTGGTAATGGTGGTGGTTGAGCTACTGGTTGCGGAGGTGGTTAAGCTTGACATGCTTGATTTAATTATTGAATAATCCAAGGAAGAAGGGGTGAGTGGGTACCACTATAAAAGTTCTTTAGGTCCTTCTTCTTGATGTATTTATAGGATCTTGCATCATAGTGAGGGATATTAAGCATAGGTCCTTCATTAACAATGCCATGAAAGGATTCATTGATTAGACATTGAATGAATCTGGGATACATCAGAAACTTGTATCTTAATCCTTCTTGAATGTTAGAAATTAGGCCATTGAACACATATGCAGACATATTAAACGGTCTGTTGGTGCAGAGAGCACATATTGCAGAAGATGTGAGGACTGGAATGTCATTCCATGCTATTTTTCTTTTTGATAGACAGTGTTGGAACATATGAATTAGGAACCTCCAGGTAGATCCACTAATCCTTTGACTATCTGTTTTGCTTCATAACTCCCTTCATAACCAATTTCAGTGAAAAATGTGCTTATTTCTTCATCATCTAATTCAAGAGTATCATTAGCATTATCACCGAATTGTAGACATCTTCTAACAGACTCTTCTGTGATCCTCAGAGTGAGCTCATTGTTGATTCTCCCAGTTAGTGTTCTCACACCATCATCTTCAACTACCTCAGCTGATTCCCAGAAAGACCTGATGGGATTCTAATAGATTGTTGGTCTCACAGTCATGGCATATGCTACCCTTGTGGTAGATAAGAATCTTATCAAATGATTGAAGATGGTGAACTGTATGCTAGCGCTCGTCTCACTATAAAGTCTCTCAAATTTGAAAAGTATTAGTTGACCCTTTTGAATTCCTTTAAATAGTCAAATAATACATTTTAAAAGATTTTACAAGTTAAAAGCAGATACAGTCACCACTGTAGCAAATGCTCAAGGTTAATTTGATTGACTTTTGGTCATCCGCATTTGTTGACTATAGCAAATGCGGAAGACAAACCTTTGACATTGACAGTCCGTATTTGGCTACCTCTGGTCATCCACATATGTTAACTGTAGCGAATGCGTAAAACAAACTTTTGACAGACTGTCCGCATTTCACAACTATTGTAAATGCGGAAGTTTTGTTTCTTATTTTTATTCTTTCCGTATTTGTGTACTGTAGCAAATGCGGAAGTTAAAACTTGAAACCATTGGTTTTCCGTATGTTGTAGTAAATGCGGAAGAATAACTTGTGATTGTTCATCAGCATTCACTGTGACAAACGCGAAAGAGTTACTTGTTTTATACTATCCGTATTTGTACACAGTAGCAAATGCGATAGAACAAAGTCAATCAACATTTGTACAACTATATCAAATGCGGTTGACAACACTTGGTCAACATTGCACTGTAGCAAATGTGATAGAGACATGTTCATCCGCATTTGTTAACTATAGCAAATATGGTAGAGTAAATTCCACATTTACTTCACACACTAATGCGGTAGAGTAAAATCATTGTCCGCATTAATTGCACTTAAAAAAATATTGTTACCCGCATTAGTTACATGCATGGGTTACCTTCACCCGCATTAACTAATGCACTTATCTGCATTAGCTTTTGAACTTAATCAAAAGTTAATGTGATTGAATTGATTATTCATCTTATGAAGAGGTGTCTTTGATTGATTTTTCTTATGAAGTTGGCTGTTGAAGTTGTCAATTCTTGCTTGGGTTGACTTGTATGTCACAATTGATACAAGTTTCCCAATTTTGACAGATCTTGGACTTATCATGCTTCTAAGAATCTTCATAAGTTGAGATATAATGGTATGACTTATTGCAACATCACCAACTAAAATTCTTTTGTTTTGTTTTTCAAAATTAAGTTAATAAAAAAAATTTGGACTTACTAAAAAATTTTAAATTACTCCCCCTAAAGTTTATATCCACATTTGGAGAGAAACTTTAAAGATTTAAAACTTTTTGAATATGATTTTGATTAATATTAATAATGAAGAGAAAAATCTCTTTGATGGGATCATATCAGTCTTACATTACACTTGTGCATCCTTTATGATTAAATGGACATGATCATGAACTTGAAGATCAAAGGTATGTTTGTCCTCTTAAACCCATACCTGATTGATATTTTGATGCAAATGACTTTTATCATGTTTTGGTTGATTAATTATTCAATGTGTACCTCACACACATAAGCATGAAATGATCAACCCTCCTTATACAATGCATGGTTGAACTTTTTCACAACTTTTCTTACAGGTTACTTAAGTCATGAAATCTCATTTTCACTAATCCTCATTGGGATTCTTTTAATTGATCCTTTTTCATGTTGATCCACATTGGGATTCCTTTCACTTCACTTTGAAAGGTGATTCATGGTAGGATTCTTTTGTTCATTCACTTGGAATGTATTACTATGTTGATTCATCTAATTTTGGATGTGTGCCACATTGGGAATCTTTTGGATCATGACATCTGCACTATTTGCATGTTTCATCAGGTCTTTGCTCAGCAAAACAAAGATGAAATATGATGTGGTGTGTTTAGGCTACTACACACATTCATTCAGATAAGCCAATACATACCTGTACTTTGTGATGAGTGTTGCACAATTGAATATGTCTTTAATTCATCACTGCATGTATCTTTTCTTCCAAGTTGAGCCTACCAACATATCTGGTAAGTCATTTCAGTCTTTTACATTTTGAAATAAGCACAGTGAATGATATAACGACTGTAATTATATCATTTCCCATAGAATTCTTTTCTTCATTAAACTTGATTTCTTTTTGTGGTTTTCTGATGTTTCAACTTTTTTTTGATGTTTTTCATGGTTTTTACTCAAGGTTAACCATGCCAATTGACTGAACCAGAAATTCAAACCTACTAGGTTCAAATGCCTTGGTAAACAAATCAGCTAATTGATTTTCAGTTGATACTTGAATGTATTTGATTAAACCTTTTTAGCATAGTCTCTCAAAAAATGATATCTGATCTCAATATGGTTTATTTTTTAGTGCTGAACTAGATTATTAGTTATAAAGACAGCAGCTGTGTTGTCAATAGAAATTGGTGTGTGCAAGAAGTTAAAACCATAATCAAGCATCTAGTTTTGAATCTAGAGAACTTGAGAGCAACATGCTGATGCAGTAATATACTCAGGTTCTGCTATGGACACAGACACATTTGTCTTCTTCTTGCATTGCCAGGATACGAGTCTGGGACCAAGAAATTGACTGTTGATACATGTATATCCCTAGATCATGATATGAAATGTAATAGATCGGTTGTCTGATTCTGATATGTAATTTGATATGATGATATTGGTTGTTTGTGATTTGTAATGACTAATATTTCATTAATGAGTTGATATTAATTGGTTAGTTAGGTTTATGGTTGCTAGAATTGTTACACATAATGTTTATTAATTAATACAATAAAACTTAACTTAATGAAGTTGTCATGCGAATGGCCCATGCGAATGAACCATAAGCATGAATAACTTCATACGAATGACTCAGTCGCACGACTGAACCAGGAGACTGGATCAGTCGTATGATTGTAACATAAGATGGCTCAGTCGCACGACTGAACACTCAGTCGTGCGGATGAATCACCGCATGGTTCAATCGCACGACTGAACCATGCTAATGGTTCAGTCGCACGATTGAATAATACCAACCTATAAATACAACCCAATTCATGAAAAATAGGAGCTTTTGATGAATTACGATTCCAGACGTACCCTAGCCGTCCAGAAGCATCCCAATTCGTTCTCCAAGTTCATAGAACACTTTAGATCGATTCCCAATCGATTTCTAACGTTAGTTTCAATTCTTGATTGATTCTTCGTGTGTTCTCACTGATTGGATCGCCAATCAAATAGGATTCCGCACTATTGATCTGGTTTACACGGTAATCTCCAGGTATTTCGTTCAATACAAGGTCCTAACAAGTGGTATCAGAGCCTAGGCTCTTGATTACGTGTGATTCAATCAATATTGATAAAAAGCTTGTGTTTTTGCACTAAAAACGCAATCTTTAGTGTCAAAAGTGATCTTGGACGTTCCCTGCTCATTGAAGTTTGGTTTCTACGGACTTAGGCAATTAGACCTTGTGAAAGTTCGAATTTTTACGGCTAAAACACGTTTAACCTAGAAATTTTCGCAAAACAGCAGCTTCAGTCGCACGAGTGAGCCATTCGCACGACTGGACCTCATTCGCATTGCTCAAACGCACGATTGGACATAGTCGCATCTCCATTCGTACGATTGAACCTTTCGGGCATACTATTCATACGCATCAGATTCATTCGCACAACTGAGCTAATCACTTAGTTCAGCCGCACGATTGAACCAGTCGTAGAGTTCATACGCACGACTAGACCATTCGCACCTTTCAGTCGCCCCAGTGACAATTTTTTATTAGACTAAAGTTATTAGACTTAAAGTTATTCGCAATGGAAGATCAAATGTCAGCCTTACTGTTGGAAAGGACTCTAGGATACAGAACCTGCTGTTGCTTGAGAGTGAGGTGGGTAATCATAATAAACCACCAAAGCTCTTGACGTTAGATGAGTTTCCCCACTGGAAACAACGTTTTGAGATCTACCTTAACGGAGTGGATCCGAATCTGTGGGAAGCCATCGAGATTGGATATAGTACACCGGTGGAGCTGATGGAGTTAAGCTAACATTAGGAGGAATGACGGACATGCAGAAAGTCAAATACAATGCAGAAAAAGAGTTTATGCATTGATAACACAATCAATTCCTAAAGACATATTCCACCAGTACTCAGAAAATAAGCAGTCCAAGAAACTTTGGGATGAGCTAAAAGAGGTACGACGGGAATCTTCGTTGAAGGCGATCAAGGCTAAGGAGCTAAAGAAGGAATTCGATAACTTCTCATCGATGGGAAATGAGAGTTTGGATGATGTTATAGATAGATTCTACCATCTGATGAGTGAACTGCATACACATGGGGTGGCTACTACCATGGAAGAGAAAGTTACTAATTTTGCAGACGGATTGCCTGAAAAGTGGGCTTCATTCGTGTCTAATCTTAGACAGAATGGAATGCTGGCAAAACTGGATATTAATGACTTCATTCTTAAGTTGCGAGAAGAGTCACTTAGGATGAAGTACAGAGCTCAGAAGTCTTCATACAATCAAAATCCAGCTTTATACAATGCCACGCCTCAAGCTAAGACATCTGGAGCACCTCTCCGACTGCATTTGTGTCTAGCTCATCGGGTCCTTCACATGCATCTCCTTCAGGATCAGACACATCGGGACTTTCTTGTTCCCACTATATATGGACCGAAGCAAGTTCTACTAAACTAAAGACCGAGAATCTCGGAAATAAGTGGAAGTAGCTCGAGAACACATGGATCTTTTGGCTGCAATGATCCATTCTTATGATGAACTTGTTGCTGGGAAGATAGGAAACTGCCATTTGGCAGACGAGGACTACGAGCAGGTGGACGAAATGGAGCTTGAGAGGATGGATATAATGTGGGCTTTAGCTAGTACTAAGGATACCACATTTGGCTTTGACAAGAGCAAAGTGACCTGCTTCAACTGTGGAGAGAAGGGGCACTTCAAAAGAGATTGTGTCAAGCCTAAGAAGACGGGTAACAGGAACCCATTCTCGTCCTTCACTCGTCAAGACAAGCAAGCTACCAGCTCTACTTCATCAAGCAAGGATCCAAAAGCCTTGACTGCTCATGATGATGAAGGACAGGATTGGAACTTTAGGTTTGTCTCACCAGGGGAATCAAACATTACAAGTGTAGAAGATATTGACAGTGATTCCGCTAGTGAAGGAGATCTAGCAGTTGAGATAGTGATGTCACATAGTGAGGAAGCAACTGCAACCGAGGTCAGTTACCAGCCTAAAGAGGAGACTACCACGTCAGAGACAGAAAAGATAGAATCACTAGAACAGAGACATCTGATGCTGCGTTGATGGCTAACTCTACTGAATCAACTCAGGTAAGTACTATTGACCAAATGTTTAATAATCATGCTTGTTCTGATTGTGATACTTTTAGGAATAGCATAGATGAAAATTTTGCTAGGTATTAGATTAATGATAACTTAGTAAAAGATTTGCAACTGTGCACTGAGGCTAATAGGGTATTAAAACAAAATGAGCATAGTTATAAAGAAAAGATAGACCTTTTGACTAAACAGCTTAGGGAAACCAAAGTAGTTGCCTTTAACCAAACTAATGACATTAGGTATTATCTAAACTCCCTAGAAAACACTAAGAAGCAAAAGGCAGTTCTAGAAGTAGAAGTAAACTCATTAAAACAGAAACTGCACAGTTGGACTAGTTCTTCACACATAGTCCAACACTTAGTGAGAGAAAGGAACAACGGGGAGGGATTGGTTATAAAGTGGTTCCACCACTACCTGAGACTTTGATGAACACTAAGACTAGACCAATAAATAGTAATCCCATCAAGGATCATGTGGTGTCTACTCCTCTTGTTAGTGATCCAGATTCCTTATGTTCATCTATTGACTCTGGAAACAAACAAAAGGAGGCCACTTCAAAGGCAAAGGATAAATTATCTTGTGTTAATCTGGAAAAGGAATTGAAAGGTTAACTTAAAGTCAGGATCAAGCAGAGTCAAATCAGAACCTAAAAGGACTTCTAAGATAAATCTTTCACATACTTCAAGTCAAAAACCTATTAACCAAAAAGAAAAGGAGGTTAAACAGGTGAAAAGAGTTAATGTTGTTAAACCAGAGAAAACACCAGAGAACCAGAGTCAAAACCTAGGTGAGTATGTTACTGGAGTGTCACACACTTCTCCACAAAGAAAGTTTAATCATAAAGTTGATAGCAGGTCGTGCTACAACTATGGTGAATATGGACACATTGCTTCCTATTGTCACTTCTATCAGACACCTAGGAAGAAGATTGAACTTCAGGTTTCAAAGCCTAGGTCTTCCAAGAGGATGTCTCTGACTCCACCTAGAAGAACTAGTGAACCTAAAATTCAACTTGTAAGTCAGTCGACTATTTATCACAAACAGGCATTGCACAAATCTGGATTATGGAAGGAGAAGACATCCTCAGTGTCTGATAATAATGACAAGAAGGAACCTAAGCTACCCTCATCCTCTAAGAGTCAATGGGTAGAATTTATGATGTGTGATGCCTCTGGGAAACCCAAGCCAGTAAAGGCTTGGGTTCCTAACCCAAACTAATCCTTACTTTATGTGTGCAGGGTGTTCGATACAGTGCTGAAACTAACACGTGGATAGTAGACAGCGGAGCATCCAGGCACATGACAGGAAACAAGGCTCTGTTATCAACGTCAAGCAAATAAAAGGAGGGCATGTTTCGTTTGCGGAAACAAGGGAGGCTATATCACAGCACAGGGAGAAGTGGGGAATCAGAAAGTTAAGTTTGATAAAGTGAACTACGTTCAACAACTAAAAATAACTTACTCTCGGTTTCCCAAATATGTGATAAGGGATTTAAAGTCATCTTCGACAACAAGAAGTGTTACGTACTAAAGAAAGACTACGTGATCCCAGAGGACCAAGTTTTGATGACTGCTTCAAGATATAAAGATTTATGTCTTGGATCTGTCATCAGCTTCTACAATGGATCATGAGGTTCAGTGTTTTCTATCTAAAGCTACTGAAAAGGATTCCATCTCCTGGCATAGGAGAATGGGACACATTAGTCAAAGGAAGATGAATCACTTGATTCAAAAGGATCTGGTGAGAGGAGTTAATGTCAAGAACTTCCAGCTTCCTGAATTTTGTGTAGCTTGCAAGAAAGGAAAACAGACAAAGAAGTCTCATATGGAAAAGAAAGCTCATTCAATAGAACTTCCTCTTGAACTTCTTCACATGGATCTGTTTGGTCCAGTCAGTACAAAGAGTATTGCAGGCGACTTGTACTGTTTTGTGGTCATTGATGACTACTCAAGGTTCACTTGGGTAATGTTTCTGAAATCCAAATCAGAAACATTTGAATCATTCAAGGAGTTGGTAACCACACTGGAATCTCTCTACAAGCTGAAGTTAGTTAGACAAGTACGCTCAGACAACGGAACGAAATTCAAGAACCAGTGGATGGAGGCATACTGCATGGAAAAAGGAATTGTGCATCAATTCACTTCTACCTACACACCTCAGATGAATGGCGTTGCTGAGAGAAAGAACAGAAGCTTGATAGAGACAGCACGGACTATGCTGGCACTCGAAATTGCCTATCCAATTCTGGAATGAGGCAGTGGCGAATGCATGTTATACACTGAATCGTGTCCTGATAGTCAAGCGCCACAAAAGACATGTTACGAGCTACTACAAAGACGCAAACCGAACTTGGAGTATCTCGAACCATTTGGCGCGCTGTGCACACTTCTGAAGAAGACACAAGAGAGTAAATTCAGCGAGAAGGCAGATGAAGGCATCTTTCTAGGATACAACATACCGAACAAGCGAGTTTACAACAACTCAACGGGTCTAGTAGAAGTGTGGTGTAATGTTGACGTTCAGCGATATACCACACCACCTACTGGCAAAGGACCCGCCTATTTTTCGACTATGATGGATTCTTCAAGTCCTTCAACATCCCTCTCTCTCCTCGGATGACGAGTTAGCTACACGAATGATGTATGATATCTTGAATACACCAACATCTAGCTCACAGGGAGAATCATCTACTCAGTCAGGGGAAGTGGTCGACGACAGTGACTTTCCTCTGAAGATGAAGCTGATGAAGATAACCAGAACAGTCAGGAGGAACAGGTTCCAGTTCCTGAAACTCCACAAGCATTTACCAGTGCTGCACCTTTGACTTCAGAGCCTCAAACTCCAACTACTTCAGATGCAGAACCAAATGTTCATAATCTTGGCTCTGAGGTAGCTGTTCCTATGACTCCAGGATCATGACTAAACGTCTATCATCCATTAGACAATGTCATTGAAGATGTTACATTAGGAGTACAAACCCGAAATTAGCTATACTCAGCTGATTACGCCTCAGTTATGGATAAGGGATATATTCATGATGGTGCTTATCGGTGTTTTGTCTCCCAATTTGAGCCAAAATACGTCAGTGAAGCACTAAATGATGAGGCGTGGGTGAGTGCAATGCAAGAAGAACTTCTTCAGTTCAAGAAGTTAGGTGTATGGACTCTGGTTGATAGACCTAAAGGGGCTAAAGTAATTGGCACCAAATGGGTCTTGAAATGCAAGAAGGATGACCAAGGGGTCATTATCAGGAACAAAGCTCGATTGGTAGTACAAGGTTTTCGCCAAGTCGAGGGAATTGACTACAATGAGGTGTTTGCACCTGTAGCAAGGATGGAAGCCATTCGTATCTTCCTTGCCTATGCATCGTACATGAAGATTAAAGTCTATCAATTAGATGTGAAGAGTGCATTCCTTCATGGGAAGATCAGAGAAACAGTCTATGTCAGTCAACCCAAGGGATTTGAAGATCCTTAAATCGGGATAGAGTCTACAAGCTCGACAAGGCTTTATACGGGCTTCATCAAGCTCCAAGAGCTTGGTATGAGAAACTCACGACTCATCTTGTGAAACACGGCTTTCGCAGGGGAGTCATTGACTGCATGCTGTTCATTAAAGAAAAAGATGGCGACCTACTGCTCGTACAGATCTATGTTGATGACATAATTTTGGTTCAAAGAATGAAGAGTTATGCAAAGAGTTTGAAGCAGTTATGAAGAAAGAGTTTGAGATGAGTGCTATGGGGGAGATGAAGTTCTTTCTCGGGCTACAGGTGGATCAAACACCAAATGGGATCTTTCTACATCAGACCAAGTACGTAGGAGACATTCTCAATCGCTTTGACATGGAGAATGCATCTGCTGCTGGTACTCCACTTGCTACGAATCACGACATAGCACCTGATGAAAATGGAGATCTTGTAGATGCCATGATGTACCGAGGAATGATTGGATCCCTCATGTATCTCACTGTCTCAAGACCTGATATCATGTATGCTACATGTTTATGTTCTAGATATCAGGCTAAACCTAAGGTCAATCATCTGATCAGGGTCAAAAGGATTTTTCGCTATCTAAAGGGCACACCTACACTTGGGTTGTGGTATCCTCATGATGATGATTTTGAGCTCACGGCGTATAGTGAATCGGATTATGGAGGCTGCAAGATGAACTACAAGTCTACATCCGCAGGGTGTCAATTCTTTGGGAGAAGACTAGTGACTTGGCAGTGTAAGAAACAGACATCGGTTGCATTGTCCACCTGTGAAGCCGAATATATTGCTGCTGCAAGTTGCTATTCACAAATCATCTGGATTCAACAGCAAATGCGGGATTACGGTTTAAAGTTCTCCTCTACTCCTATTTGTGTTGATAACTCTGCTGCAATTGCAGTAACTAAAAATCCGGTTCAACATCCTAAGACCAAACATATCGGTATTAAATATCATTTCATCAGAGACTGTTTGAAAAAACTTAATTGATGTGGTAAAAATTAATACTGATTTTCAACGCGCTGACCTCTACACTAAATCCTTTGATAAACCACGTTTTCAATATTTTCTAGAGGTCAACGGCGTTAAAAAGAAAAGTGATGTTATTCCTGATGATGATCATGTGTGTCCGATGTAGGTTAGTTAATTTTTTTCTTTTCTTTTATTTTATTGATTTATTTTAGTATGTTTAATTAAAGTCATGTTATTTTGTTGATTATTAAAATCCTAAAATAATTAAACAGTTATGATTTAGCATTTTAGGGGGAGAATAAGTCAGCAAGTTAACATTAAAAAAAAGATAGAAGGAGTGGAAAGCTGGTATAAGGTAGATCGTATCTGTGATACCGATTCAAACCTTTGGAATATGATAGTACACAGGAACAAATCAAGAGGGACTTTGAAATTTTAATTTAGAAAAGGTGCAAAAATTCAAAGTATAAGTCTGTGTTGTCTAAGCAATATAAAAGAAAGATGATAGAAAAACTGGTAACTCTTAGGTAACACAATGAGAGTAGACCTAGAGGTTGCTAGACCGCAATTGATATGTTGGTAGATTCAACACAATAGATGATTAGACCTGACTCGTGATCTCAAGATCAAACTAAGTGGTTCAACTGACTGTGGGCTCCCATCTTATCACTGGTTAACACAATAAACTATATTCCAATAAGGAGTAATGAGCATGTAAATGCCACAAATTTGAGGATGACCATAAATAGAGCAAAGCACGAAAAAAATGAAATAAAAATGCTATCAAGCTAATAACTTATGTTATTGGTGCATTTGGTGCAACATAAAAATTAAGCTGCTCTAACAAGGAGATAGGTTGTGTGCCTCTCTGCTGTGCGATGGCACTGACCTGAAGATAAGCATAACCTTGATATTCTAGAATTCATTGTTGTTTGCCGCCTCTCTGCTGTGCGATGGCACTGACCTGAGGACTGGCTTCTCTTTGAAAGCTCTAAGAATAGTCTCTCCTTGTAATAATACCCGAAGACCGCTCAAAAGCTCCTGAGGAATGTTGCTTACCATATAAGTGTGGGATCCACAAATGTAGTTGAAATAATTAAACCTAAAACAATCACCAGTTTGGGTCAAAAGTCTGCGTATGGATTTAAGTGGACAAACATATTGACAATCATTGTGACTGCAATTCTTGGAAGCTTGATTCAATGTGGTAAACTAAGAGCTTCAGTATGATTTCCTAAAGTTGCAAATGACTCGGATGAACACCAAGAATTGAGCATCAAAAGATTTTGATAACAAGTCCAAACTGATTTGAACGGCCTGTATGATTCCAAAATGGAATTGGTCCAGGTATGGTCAATCTAAGTTGAAGCGGTCCAACCAAATCCAGTAGATTTCCATCTCAGGATTATGTCTCACAAAAAGAAAGAACAAAGTTTTAGTCTTAGTTTAATTTTCAAATTTACTCAGTGTTTTTGTTTGGTTGTTTGTCGGATTACATCAGGAAAATCAGTAAAGGATCAACTCACTAACAGGGTAATGTTTGAGATGACCACATGTATTAAAAGTTAAATCAGTAACGTCTGAGGTGATAAAAGGGTTTTCATGTCAAAACAATCATGTCTAAGATGATCAACTGCTCATAACGTAAATTTCTGCAATTAAGGGATTTTAAAGTTAAATATTCAAATTGGTAGAAAAGTTAATAAATATGACCTATTCGCACGATTGGACCATCCGTATGGACCAATCTTACGAATGGAAGCTATTCGTACGAATGGATCATGAATATGGACTATTCAACCGAATAGGCCATACGACTTGCCCAGTCGGATGATTAAGGGAGAATGAATGGTTCAGTCGCACAACTGAGATTCAATCGGACGACTGAAGAAGGACGATTGAACCAATCGCACGACTGAGTCCCACTCGCACGACTGAAAGGTGCGTATGAGCTCAGTCGCACGATTGAATCTAGGGTTGATATAAATAGAAGGGGAGTCGGGCAGAGACTCACCACCTTCAAAAATTACCCTGAATCGCATGTATTAACCCAACTCGCAAAAATTCAATTGATCGCAAAACTCCTGTTTCTTGATTGCTGACCAATCTACATCGACTCTATAGGTAATTTACTGTATACATGCACTCCATAACGTTAAATTTGATGAAAAACACGGTACATTCGGACTCGCAAAGTAACCGAGACTAAGTGACTAAATAACCTACCTAAATGACTCAAGAAAATGAAAGTAACGATGTTAGGTGGTTTAAGAATGAATTGCGAGTCAAATGAACCAGATAACGATGTCTAAAACTCAAAAATGGTGAAAAATAATTTTGAATTGAACAGTCTGTTCTTCATGTGAATGGATAGCGTGATGAACTTCAGTCGCACGACTGAAGGGCTCAAACTGCATAAACGCATGACTGAACCATGCGTATGAAGTTCAGTTGCACGACTGGTGTAACCGCATGAGGCTATATACGTAGGAGCCCAGTCGCACACTCAGAGGTACGTATGGGTTCATCGCACGACTGAATCCCATTCGTACGGTTCAATCGTACGACTGAACCCCTTTCGCACGGTTCAATCGCACGCCTAACTCAGTCGCACAATTTCAATTGCATGACAGAAAGATTTTCTTAGTCAATCCTACTAATGTTTACTATCTTTGTGTAACAGATTGCGAGTAGATGGATTATGAGCACAAAGCACAATATATGTGCTCATCTGGACTTAACATCCAAAAACGCTGCTGATTTCTCTGGCATAATCACATTCCTACTGAGATCGAGGATTGCACATGCCATATCTACTCCCTGCTCACTCCGTATCGATCCATTCAACAAGCCTTCTGGGAAGGCGCTACAGTTGATAGATCATCTGAGCCTCACTGCATCAGAAGTACCATATTTGGAGAGGCTATTACCGTTTCAAAGGAGGATCTAAGGATTGTACTACAATTGGGGGATGACGCTGACTGTCCAACCGTTACACCCCCTCACTGCAGAGGATGCTTTCTCAGAGCCAAATACTCTGGGGACATCAATTCTGGGGTACTTAACAAGAGTAACCTCTGTCCCCAGTTTAAATATCTTGCACACGTGCTGCTCAAGTGCATGGCTTCAAGAAAAGGTGGTTTTGATGAGCTGTCTGACCAGATGCAGAACGCATACGTTGCTTTGGTGCTGAACCATTCGTTCAGCTTCTCCAAGATGATCTTCACCTATCTGGTGGAGAACATTGAGGGGAAAGGGAAGGAAGCCTTCTGTATGTACCCGAGATTTATGCAAATGATCATAGATCAGAAGCTTCCCTCCTGCCAAAGGAATGAGGATGAGGTAGTCTTGGAGGTAATGGATGACACTACCCTGGGAAGATGAAAGTGTACAGGGAAAGCAAGTGAAGCCTCCTGTCAGGAGGTTGTTTGGTCATCTTGCCCGAGATGACTACGTGGCGCCCGCAAAGCGAAAGTGGCGTCACGAGGATAGTGACTCTGATGTGGAACAAATAGCTCTACCCACTCATGACTCAGATGACGATGACAGTGGGGATCTGGAGACGATATGCCTAGTCCACTCAGAGGCACTGTGTCTGATTCTGTACCTCCAGTGTCCGTCACAGCGGAGAAGTAACTGAGTCAGCGGGATTTCATCTGGATTTTGGTCTTGGCGCGGAGGAGGAGGATGAATCGGATGAGGAGCCACTTACACGAACGGTGGGAAGGAAAGTTGTTCCCACAGAACATGGGTTAAGGGTGGTTGGTGAACACCCGAGAGACTCCGGAGATACAGATACTGACCCACGCTATGCTCCGGGTCCACAGGTAGGGTGTCGTAAGGGGAGCTTCCACCTCAACTGGAACAAGGAGGAAGAGAATGGCTAAACCCCATGGCCAGAAGAAGAAGAAGCGTAGGGTGACCTTCCTTACCACCACATCTCCACATCCACTACATCCACCACAACCACCACATCCACCACAGCCACCACATCCACCACAGCCCCCACATCCCCACAGCCACCACATCCACCCATCCACCACATCTACCACATCTACCACAGCCCCCACCATACCTCCCACCACAGCACAGTTTCCCTCCACCACCACATCCTTTACTCCCTCATCACTCCACCATATACAGACCTATCTTCACTACAGCCACCTCCACCACCACGTCACACCAATCAATACCCTCAGCCCATCCCTTACACACTTACAGATCTCCTCTACCTCTAATTGGGGTAGAGGAATAGTGTCAGCACTTAACAGAATGGTGATGCGCTTACTGGCGGCTGATGAGGAAAAGGCAGCTCAGATCCGCCAGCTTACTGACCTCTGCTGCACAATCTCACCAAATTGCAGAGCAGGCTCGAGTAAGTGAGGAGCAGGCCCAGCAGTTGGCTGCTCAGAGCACCAAGATGGACCAACTCCAAGCTCAAGTGTCACATCAGCAAGCAAATAGAGGAGCTGGAGAAGGCAAGGGAGATTATCCTGTTAAAACTGAAAGGATCTAAAGAGGAGCCATTGATGATCAAGGAAGGAGAGAGAAGATGAAGATGATGAAGATAATGATGAGGATGATGAGAGTGATACTGAGGATGATGAAGAAGCAGAAGGAGGGGATGCACCTGCATCGGCCACTACTACAGGTCAAGAGAAAAGGACAAAGAATCAGCTTCTACCTCTGCTCCTCCAAGTGATGAAGCCATGATACAAGATAAAAGTAAAGATTAGATGTTTATGTATTTATCTTCTTTTGTATTTGAATCATGTAATTGAACACAATGTATTTAATGTTTATATTACTTTAATGCCTTTCTGTTTGATTAATTACTAATGATTTATGTGTGGAATGTTTAAATCAAACAGATCAATATTACCAAAGAGATGAGTTTGATATTGCTCCCCTTCAGCAGGTTAAGTCTCAGCTAACAATGATTCTTGATCTGCAAGGGATTGTCAGGAGGTCAGTGAATTATACCCCTGAAGAAGGGAATAATTCATGATCTATCAAATGAGCAACTCGCAGAGCTTTTCGAGCTAAATCCAGATGAGATAGTAAAAGATGCTTCGACATGCGATTCGACTAGTGACGAAGAGCTCAACGATGTTGATGATGTAGAGATCGAAGATGTCACTGCCGAGGAGTGCCCTCAGTACGCTAACATTGAGGGCAATGTGGTCCCCAATCTGGGTGAATCCCTTGTCAGCGATACTATTGAGGTGTTGAACTATATGGAGCAAGAAACAGAGAAAGCAGAAGACACAGACCAAGCCTCAAATGATGATGTCGACATTCGAAAGGCTGAGTGGGCTGCATGTTTTGAAGAAGTTAGAGCCCAACGTACTACACCAAAGAAGGATTCCTACACCAAACTCTATAGAGTCAAGAAACATCACAAGATGTCAGGAAGGATCATAGCATGGGCGTATTTTGAGGATCTTAACGTATATGCAGTTAAGAGAGAACAGGGCATAGAGTACTTCAGATTCCCACATGATCTGAAGACTCTACCAGGTTTTGAGCTCAACCAGCTGGCCAAACTAAAGCTTTTGTATGCTGACCTGAGGAAGATGTCAGGCTGGTTCGAGGCGGCCCTAAAGAAGGAGTACCACACTAGATGGGTTAACTTCAGACCCCAACAGCCTACTAGGTATATCAGAAGGTCTGAGGTTGATGCCATTACTGGCAAGCCTAAGATAGTGTTGAAGTGGAATCCTCCGTGCACAATGTCAAGAATCCCACTCAGGGAAATGCCACAGGATTTCACTCCACATTTTAAGTGGTGGTACTATGATTGGAGAACAGCTGAAGCAGTCATAGTCTTAAGCAAAGAGGGACAAATGGATACTATCAGGGTATTCGACCTGATGTGACTTACAAACTTGTCGAAAAGTGATGTCTATACGCTATACAAGTGGCCACTGTTCTATGATACGCAAGATATTGTACAAGCCCTCCAGTTCCAGAACGTTATACGACTCTGCTTCGTGTTTGAGATTCACACGGGAGTCACAAAAGAGGAGAAGTACAAGAAATACAAGGAGGTTATGCAGAAAACAAGAGGTTAGAGAGATCTAGGTCCAAGGGGGAGTTTGTTGATATATGTATGTCCCTAGATCATGATATGAAATGTAATAGATCTTGTTTGTCTGATTCTGATATGTAATTTGATATGATGATATTGGTTGTTTGTGATTTGTAATGACTAATATTTCATTAATGAGTTGATATTAAATTGGTTAGTTAGGTTTGTGGTTGTTAGAATTGTTACACATAGTGTTTATTAATTAATACATTCAAACTTAACTTAATGCAGTTCTCATGCGAATGGCCCATGCGAATGAACCATAAGCATGAATAACTTCATACGAATGACTCAGTCACATGACTGAACCAGGAGACTGGATCAGTCGTATGATTGTAACATAAGATTGGTTCAGTCGCACGACTGAACACTCAGTCGTGCGGATGAATCAACCGCATGGTTCAATCGCACGACTGAACCATGCTAATGGTTCAGTCGCACAATTGAATAATACCAACCTATAAATACAACCCAATTCATGAAAAATAGGAGCTTTTGATGAATTACGATTCCAGACATACCCTAGCCGTCCAGAAGCCTTCCAATTCGTTCTCCAAGTTCATAGAACACTTTAGATCGATTCCCAATCGATTTCTAACGTTAGTTTCAATTCTTGATTGATTCTTCGTGTGTTCTCACTGATTGGATCGCCAATCAAATAGGATTCCGCACTATTTGATCTGGTTTACACGGTAATCTCCAGGTATTTCGTTCAAATACAAGGTCCTAACAACAACCGCCAGAAGTGGATTTTCTGTTGAAGTTGCATCCTCCATAATCACTCTCTGTGTAGGCATAGAGATTAAATTCTCCTTCCTTTGGATACCATAATCCAAGAGCTGGCTTGCCCTTCAAATATCTGAATATCCTCTTGACTATGTTCACATGTGATTCTTTTGGATCAGCTTGATATCTGGCACACACACAAACACCAAACATAATGTTAGGCCTACTGGCTGTTAGATACATAAGTGAACCTATCATTGATCGATAGTGAGTCTAATCCACTGATTTGCCTTCAGGGTCAAGTCCAATCTTCACTTTAGTATCCACAGGAGTTCTGATAGACTGACTGTCTCTAAAGTGGAATTTCTTTAACATGGTTTCTACATATTTTGATTGGTTGATGAAGATTCCATCTACTGTTTGTTGGACTTGCACCCCTAGAAAGAAGGTGAGTTCCGCCATAGCACTCATTTGGAACTTTGAATGCATAAGGTCTTCAAATTCTTTGCAGAGTTGCTTGTTTGTCAAACCAAATATAATGTCATCCACATAGATCTGGACTAACAGCATGTCTTTCCCTCTTATTCTTCTGAAGAGAGTCTGATCAATCTTTCCTCTTTCATACCCATGTTCAAGAAAAAGGATGATAGAGTCTCATACCACTTTCTTGGTGCTTGATGAAGACCATACAGAGCATTTTCAAGCTTGTAAACTCTGTGAGGGAAATCTGGATCTTCAAAGCCAGGTGGTTGACTCACATAGACTTCTTCAGCAATCTTTCCATACAAGAAGGCACACTTTACATCCATTTGATAAACAGTAAATTTCATGGACGCAGAATATGCAAGAAAGATTCTGATTGCTTCTAGTCTGGCAACAGGAGCAAACACTTCATCGTAGTTGATTCCTTCTTCCGGAGTGTATCCCTGTGCCATTAGTCTTGCTTTATTTCTGATGACTATCCCTCTATCATCAGTCTTTTTCTTGTACAACCATCTGGTACCAATAGGGTATTGTCCTTTGGGAAGATCTACCAGCTGCCATACTTCTTGCTTCTTGAATTGAAGCAATTCTTCATGCATTGCTTCAATCCAACAATTGTCTTGAAGTGCCTCTTTGATGTTTTTGGTACTGTTTGACATAGAAAGCATGAAATCAAAGAGATGTTTGCAATACTAGACTTACTTCTAGTCACCCTCTCATTAAGATCGCCAATAATGGTTTCAACTGGATGATTCTTGTGGTTGGAATGGTGTCACCAGCAATAGGTACATCAAGATTGGAGACATTCAGTTCATTATGGTCTGAGGCACATTCATCTTGGTGTCACCTGAATGTATATTTCCTGCATCATACAAGTGAAATTAGTCAAATGATTTTGTAAATGTGTCAATATCAAACAACCAGTCAGGACCATTTGTAGATTTGGGAAACAAATGTTCTTTGAATTGAACATTTGTAGATTCATCGATAATGTTCAATCTAGGATTAAACACTCTATAAGCCTTTGAGACAGGAGAATAACCTACAAAGAATCCTTCATCAGACTTGGATGAAAATTTTCCCAAATTATCACGGGTGTTTAATATTAAGATTGGACAACCAATGATTTGAGGAATCCAATAAATGGTTTCCTATGAAAGATCAGTTCATAAGGTGTCATGTTACTTTCTTTAACAATCAGAGTTTGATTTTGCACAAAGCATGATGTGTTAACTGCTTCTACCTAGAAGGTGATTGGCAGTTTAGCATCGTCTAGCATCGTTCTTGCTACTTCAATCAGTGTTCTATTTCGCCTTTCAGCTACCCATTTTGTTGAGGAGTTCTAGCTGCACCGAATTGATGAGCAATGCCTTTGGTTGCACAAAAGGACTCATATTTTCATTTTTGAACTTTGTACCATTATCACTTCTTATTATTTTGACCTTAAGATCAAGTTAATTTTCAATTTTAGTGATAATTCTTGAATGATTTGGGATGCTTCGTTTTTATGAAGTAGGAAGAACACCATGTGAATCGAGAAAAGTCATCAATGATCACTAAACACTATAGTTTCTTTCCCATACTCATTACATGAGTTGGTCCAAATAGATCTATGTGAAGTAACATCAATGGAGTATTGTTAGTGTTCACCAGCTTGGTTTTGTAAGACGATTTGTGTTGTTTTCCTTTGAGGCACGCTGAACATTGATCAATAAAATTGAATTCTTTTTGAGGAAGACAAATGACATGGTTTCCTTTGACTAAGTTTTTCATATTTTTAAAGTTAGTGTGCCCCAAATGTCTATGCCAAAGCTTTGACTCATCAAATGATGCTTTAGACAAAAGACATGTTTCTTCCTTAGGTGATGCAGAACACATGTTTAAGACATATGTATTATTCTTCCTTGGAGTCTTTAAGACAACCCATTCTTCAGGGATCTAAAATCCAGGTTTCAGAATGTAGCAGTGAGTGTCTGTAAAGTGAGTGGAATATTTTTTGTCGCAGATCTGAGACACGCTTAGCAGATTGAAATTCAATTGTTCACAATAATTCACTCTGTCAAAGCTCAACATCCCGTTTGTCACAGATCCTTCTCCTGTAATTCTACCACCTTTTGAATCTCCACCGAATGCCACAGTAGTTCCTTGTATGTACTTGAAGTTTGAAGGAGGGAACGATCTCCAGTCATGTGTCAGGAGCATCCACTGTCTACATACCATAGGCTATTAGACCTGTGTGGATGAACCTACAAGCAAAAAGAACTAATTAGAATGAGGAACCCAAGCCATGATGGTCTTGGGTTTCCCGTTCCTATTCATGATAGTCACCTCCTGGTATTTCCCTCTGAATTGTGATTTGGATGGAGGTGTTCTGGGAGATTTTTGATGATGAATTGGTCGAGTCATCTCATCAACATCTACTGAGGATTCAGATGAATAATGAAATCGTTGGTCACTATTTCTTTGTAAAATTTAGCACGAGTTTCATTATCAAAAGTTGGTTTTTGCTTATGAAGGTCAAGTTTGCGTTTCATTGTGAGATGATTTCTTTGACCCTTAATTCCTTCAAGTTATTTCTGTCATTTGTTGATCTAGGTGTCCTAGATTGAGTATTTTGAAGATGATGTCTCACAGAGTACATCACAGTAGATGTTTTTGAGATGGGCTTGTGTTAGGGAATTCTCAACCCCTTCTGATTAAAGTAACAATCAGATGTATTGTGATTGTTCATGTCACAGATTGAACAATACTTGTTGAAATAGCAATTTTTGTGGAGTGATTTATCATATCACATATAGAACAATATTGACTGAAGAAGCATTTATCTGTTTTGTGATTGAACATGTCACAATATCACAATACATTTGTTTGTTTCTTGAATCAGATTTTTCCTTGTGTGACTTAATTAATATTTTCTTTTGATGATACACTTTCTTTTCTTTAGGCCATGAATCAGAATCAGTCCTTTTAGTAGTTTGCTTCACAACACTACTTTTGTTCAATTGTCTAGGCTGTTTCTGTTTCTTCAACCTATTTCACACTTCTTTTTCAAACTGGTCAACATGTTCCTTGTTACAAATATCAAACCCAACTCCCTGCCTTAACCTTGATGTTTTATGTGTCAAGACAGTTTTACAGTTTGTTTCTTTTTCAGTGAAACCTTTTCTGATTTGCTTGATTTTTGTGGAGATATAATCTCATTATCAGAACTACTCTCAGTAGTGGGTTTCACCGTCTTGACATATTTCTTTTTGCCTTGTAAAATAGATGGTTTGAATTTTATAAAAGGTATGCTTTTACAGGGCTTGTTGGTTTCATGACACTCACTGTCTTGTCTGAACACTCTTTGATTTTGATTGGGTGACCTAACTTGATTTTATCCTCATTGGTTTCAATATAAACATGAGGTTTGTTTTGAGTATTTGTCACTTCTTTCACTACAGATTTAGGTTCCATAGTTTTAGGTTCAATTGCTTCAGAGAGTGAGACAAAGTCAAGTATGACAGTGTAGTTGTTATTGTATGGTGGAGGACATGAATTATACCCAATCCCTGACATGTCCTTTGGATCCTTTTGGGAATCTAGCATCTCTTACAGCTTGACTAAAGACATTTGAAACTTTTCAAGTTTCACTTCAGTCATAGATTGTGGAGCTTTAGCTTGAGCTAACTTTTCAGTAAGTAGCTTATTCTCAGCTGCAAGAGTGTATTTCTCACTATGGAGTTTTTCTATGATAGAAGTGAGAGATTTGATTTTGATTTCAAAGCTTTTTAGTTCTCTCTTCATCATTTATGTCTTCACTTTTTCTTCTTTGATTTTATCTGCCAGTTTATGGTTGTGTCCCTATACTTTTGTAATTCATTAATGCATTTTTCACTAGAAAGGTTAGTTTTTACCTCCGTAGGCATTGAGATGGTCCATCGTTGATGTGACCATAAGAGCATGATTTTGGAATTGAGGCTTGACTTCCTCAGCATACACACTCCAGTTGCATACCCCATCTTGTTTTGTCACAAGGGCACTAGCAGAAGGCTGACTGCTTACATGAGCTTGATTTGTCAGCTATGGTTGATTCTGGTAGGTTTGTTGATGATGAGAATGATGAAACTGCTTTTCTTGGTTGTTGAAGTGATAGCTTGAGTTGGGCTATGATGATGATTGGCCTGGAGAGTTCCTTTGATAGTTGTTTCTTTTGGGGGCATTGCACTCTCTTGAGAAATGGCCGGTCATGCCATAGTTATAGCATTTCACCTTGGATTTATCATATCCAAGTTTTTTGTTCTCATTCAGGCTCAGCTTTCTTCCCTTTCAAAAGAATTTCTTGGCTCTCATGGCAATCATTGCCATTTTCCACTGTAGATCCATCTCCTCCACATCATCAGGATCCAGTTCTTCCAAATCTTCCTAAATTGGATGAGTAGAAGTGAGTCTTCCTCCCAGGTAGGCTTCAAAGCTTGCAACAAAGGCATTGTAAGTTGCCTTTTATCTTGAGTCTTCTGGAGAGGTTTGAGGAGCAATAGAGACTTTAGGTGCTTATGAGGAAGTTCATGGATGATTGATTGGTGGAGTTTCAATGAACCCAGTATTGTTCATTTGATCTCTTGATAAGATGAAATCATCTTCCTTAGTGATGAAAGCATTTTCAACAGAATGAGATTCTGAAGGAAATTTGTAAGCCTCAATCACTCTTGGTCCACCAAGGCTTCTGCTTCTTTCATCAAGTTCCAAAGCTTCAGTTTTAGCTATCATAATATCTAGAGTGGTACTCTCAAGATCAAGAGTGTTTTTCAGCATGGTTACATTCTGTTTCTAGCTTTCAGGGAGACTGTGAAGCATTTTCTTGTTAAGTTCTTTAATCTTGTAAGTGAGTCCCATGATTTCCAAGTCATTTACCAACTGTACAAATCTATGCAGTTGTTTAGATATTGATTCTCCTTTGGTGTGGTGGAATGTTTCATACTGATTGACCAGCTTCTCTTTATTGATTTCAGCCACCTCACTGCTTCCTTCACACATGATTTTCAGTGCATCCCAAACAGCTTTAGCAGTTCCATACTTTTCCAATCTTTTCAGCACATCCATCTTGAGTTCTTGAGTCAAAATTGAGTATGCTTTGAGGTCAATCTTGATTTTCTTATAGTCATCTTCATCCAAAGTTAAGTCTTCAATGGGAATTGTAGCAGTCTTGTAAAGTGCAGCTGGAGCTGTTGATAGAGTAATAAGGATGTGTGGACCCTTGCATATTGAAATCTAGAAATCAAGATCTACACTTGTGATGTAATTTCTAAACCTTATTCTCCACTGTTTAAACTCAGATTTGTGTTTAAGCATGGAGGTTTAGGTGTATGACCAAGTTCGGAGTAACTGTTAGAATCCATTAATTTGTGTAAATATAGATTTAGTTGATTTTAAGATTGGTTATGTTTGATGAGTCCAACTTGTTCAAGCAGTTCTTTCGAGGTTCAGAATGAGTTCTGTAATGATTTTCTTGCTTTTTGACAGGAGTCTTCTTCTTGTTTACTAAGTAAAGATGATGATATCCACTACTAGCAACTTGATTACCAGATCAATCGAACTTTATTCAGTCTATGCGCAGATCTGAAAGAGAACCGAGAGGCAAAGCTCTGATACCAATTGACTAGGGTTGAGTAAGAGTGATATTCTTACTGTGAATCGAATATGGTAATCAAGTCAATGATTGAGTGGCGGAAACAAACAATCAAAGAACATTCAATGCAAGAAAAATACTCATAAATGCTTTTTGTATTGATATATGAAAGTTGATAAATTACAGGGAATAATTACAACAAAAATTCTCTATCTATCAGCCGTCACCTCATGTACGAGGTATCTATTCTATTTATAGGCAGACAAGATGCCTTTTACAAAATGCCTAAACTACCCCTGACCTATTACATCAGAACTAGTCTAAGTCTTCATCCATATCTTTGCTTGTTCATTTGTATTGACAAATGCGGATGAGTTAACTTGATCAGCATTTCTTCACTTGATCAACCGCATTTGTATGTTGGTCATCCGCATTGGCTAATGTGGATGAACAAATACTTGTGCGCATTTGTTCGTCATCCGCATTTGACAATGCGAGTGAGCAAGTCTTGTCCGTATTTACTTTGTCTTCCGCATTAGTCAATGCGAAAGAGTAAGTACTTGTCCGCATTTACTTTTTGGTCTTCCGTATTTGTCAATGCGGAAGAACAAATACTTGTCCGTATTTGTTCTGTACCTTCCGTATTGACAAATGCGAGAGACAATACTTTATTTTTCTAAGCATATTTATCCGCATTTCTTCTTGGACTTAAGGGATTTCAGCAGAACAATCATCAAATCCCCCATTGAGTTGGCATGTATGATCCTTTCAGGGTCCAACATCCTTTGAGGTATCTAAGGATTCTCTTAACCGCAGCTAGGTGAGATACCTTTGGAGCAGCCTGATATCTTGCACAAATGCAAGTAGGAAACCTGATATCAGGTCTACTGGCTATGAGATACATCAGAGAACTGATAATTGCCCTATACTAATGTTGATCAGTATCCTCCCCCTCATATCAGGACAAAGATTATGGTTTTTGGGTATGGGTGTCTTGGCAGGCTTACAATTTTCATTTCAAATCTTTCTAAAAAGTTAGAGACATACTTAGATTGATTAATGAAAAACCCTTCCTTCATTTGCTTTACCTGAATCCTAAGGAAAAAGTCCATTTTTCCATGGAACTCATCTCAACCTTTTCTTCATAATGCTCTCAAAGTCCTTACACATTTGGTCATTTGAAGAACCAAATATGATGTCATCGACATAGACTTGAACAAGCAAAATGTCATTTCAAACTTTCTGATGAAGAGAGTCTTGTCAATGGTTCCTCTAGTATAGCCATTCTTTAGAAGAAACTGAGACAGAGTCTCATAGCACAGCCTAGGTGCTTGGTGCACCCCATATAGAGCTTTATCCAATGTACACACATAGTTGGGGTGCTATGGGTCTTCAAATCCTGGAGGTGGCATACATAGACTTCCCTATCTATATCCCCATATAGAAGGCACACTTGACATCAAGTTGATAGACAGTGAAGTCCTTGGATGCAGCATAAGCAAGGAAGATCCTAACTGCCTCAAGTCTTGCAACTGGTGCAAAGATATCAGTATAATCAATTCCTTCCTCTTTTATGTATCCTTGAACTACAAGTCTTGATTTATTCTTGATGATCAATCCTCTATCATCTCTCTTGTTTCTGAAAACCCATTTAGTGCCTATTGTACTTGACCAGATGGTAGCGGACATAGGTACCATACATTTTGTCTCTTGAATTGAAGCTACTCCTCTTGCATCGATTCAAGCCAGCTACTATCTTTCAAGGCATCTTCTACCTTCTTGGGTTCCATCTGGGATAGAAATCATGAGTACCAGCAGACATTCCCATGATGAGTCTGTCCTCTTGTTCTCACACCCTTAGTGACATCCCCTATGATGTTTTCAGCAGGATGAGTGTTATGAATCTTAAGGCGAGGAATCACTTCCAGTTGCAGAGATAGATCAAGGTTGGACATATTCTGCTAAGGAACTGGAACACTCTGTCCAGCTGTTGTTTCAATATCATTCAATGAGGACTTATTGAATGAGTGAGAAACATCATCAATGGTTGGCTATGAAGTAGTATTAACAGTTTCCTGTTGCTTCAGAACACTACTTCCTTCTGCCTGGTGTTGTGGTGGATCACCTGAGGAGTTTGGAGGCTCAGTAAGTGATTCACTTGTTGAAGCTTCACTAGTCCTTGATATAGTTAAACTATCAGATCTGTGAATGGTGGAAGCTTGGTATATTGTAGTACTTGGAGAACTTGGACTTGGCCTCAGTAGCTCAAACACTTAATCATCAGCAGTAGCATCAACATCATTTGAGTACCTGTTCCAACTGAAACATTCTCACAAGATGATTTAGAATAGTTTGGAAACAATTCTAAATCAAAGATATGATCAGGGCAATTCTCCCTAACACAAGGAGTGTGCTCATTAACAACTATGTTGGATGACTCCTCAAATTGTTGATTCTTAATGTTGTATACTCTATAAACTTTGGGGCTAGAAGAGTATCCAACAAAGATAACATCATCTGACTTTTCAGCAAATTTTGCTAAATTGTCTTTTGTGTTAAGTATGGTACACCTGCTGCCAAAGGACCTTAGAAAGCCAATGAAATGTGGCCTCTTGTTCCATAGCTCATAAAGGGTTTTTCCATGGGGCTTAACTACAAGAACTCTGTTCTGTACATAGCATGCAGTGCTGACTGGCTTTGCCCAGAATGTTAGAGGTAGTTTTGAATCATCTAACATAGTTCAAGCAGCCTCAATAAGTGTCTTGTTCCTCCTATCAGCAACACTGTTTTTGTGAGGAGTTCTGGGAGCACTATATTGTTTGGCAATCCTTTTTGAGTTACAGAATAAGTCAAGAACAAAGTTCTTAAACTCAATCCCTTGATCACTTCTAATAATTTTGACCTTGTGATCAATTTGATTTTCTATTTCAAGAATAAAAGATTTTAATGTTTCAACAGTTTCATCTTTAGTTCTCAAAAAGAATACCCATGTGAATCTTGTAAAATCATCAACTATGACAAGGCAGTATGATTTCCTTCCAATGCTTATTATACGTGTGGGACCAAAAGATCCATGTGCAATAAGTGTAATGGAGTAGTGATAGAGTTAACATATTTGGATTTGTGAGATTTCCTGTGTTGTTTCCATTTCAGGCAAGCAACACAATTATCTTTGAAGAAAAACTCCTTTTTAGGCAAACCATGTACCAATTTTTTTAGCCAATTTATTCAATGTCTTAAAATTTACATGACACATACGTTTATGCCATAGTGTTGACTCATCACTATCAGCTTTGGAAAGAAAGCATGATACTTCACCCATTGGGGAAGCATTGTTCATATCCAGCTTGTACATATCCCCTTTCCTGGGAGATCTAAGATGCACCAATTCCGGAGGAATTGTCATCCCTGGTTAGAGGATAATGCATTCATGTTCTGTGAAAAGCATTTGGTGCTTTTGATCACAGAATTGAGGAGCACTTAAGGAGAGATCTGTTCCCTGTCATGTGCCTGGAACATCCACTGTCTACAATCTAGACATTGTTGTTCTTGTCATATGGATGTCCCTGCACATAAGATGAGTATGTTAGTTTTGTTTGGAAGCCCAAGCCTTGCTGGTCTTGGGTTCTTCCATAGATAATGACATAATTGAACCAAAAGATGTGCATGGGGGTTCAATAGATGTCTTTGAAGAAGATATTTGGGCTGGAGCATCTTCCTTGATTTTCCAGTCCACCCTTTCGTTGATCTTGGAGGATGAGCTTGTGAAGCTATTGCAGCATGACCATCTTCCGAAGCTTCTTTCTTTTTGGAAGGAGCCTTTACCACCTTTTCTTCTAAAGCAGTCTTCTTTTAGGATGGTTTCAAGGGAACTTTCTTGTTCTTCTGAACCTTCGTAGCTTTTGCTTGCGAAGCCATTTTCCCTTCAGAAGAAAGAGTTTCTTCCGAAAGCAACCTTGCTTCCGAATCTACCTTTCCCTTCTTCATCACTTGAACCGTTTGAAAAGGTCCAAATGTGAAACCTTCCCTGACTCCTTCTTTTCTAATATTATTTGCATAATGTCTGCTTGCAGGATTGTAGTAACAATATTTAGCAATGTGGTTTTGTAGACCACACATTATGCATGTAATGTTAGTGTTTTGGGAATGTGAGGTTGTTGTTTCTTGGGTTTCTTTTCTTCATCAGCAACTTTTCCCTTCAACTTCTGATCCTTTGGTAGGACAGGAGTGCTGGTATTACACTCTTTTCCTGAATCAGAAGTACCTAACACTTGGAATCCAGCTAAGATAAAGACACCATTCTGCTTTGGGTCAATCTTCAGCTTGGACTCAGCCACCTTCTTGGTAGTTCTTCTAGTAGCTTTAGCTCTGCTTCTTCTGGCCTTAGTGGTTAGGATTTGATCTTCACAAGAGGAGATGGGTACATCTACCTGTTTCTTCCCTGTGGTGGCCACTATTGTTGCTTCATCCTTCAACTCTAGTAAGGAAGGGTCAGCAGTTGGAACCTCTTGCTCCTCAGTACCACATCTAGGCTATCTAATACACTCATAGGAGTGATGTGGAGCAATTTCATTGGTTCCCAACCCTCCTTTGTTCTGATAACAGAGTTTGGAATGGGAGGATGATGCAAGAATATCTTGGAAGTTCTGCTCAGAAATAGCATGCTTCCTGGCCTGAGGCTCAACAGTGACAAGCTGGGCTTGAGCCTTAGACAATTTGGATATCAGATCCTTGATTTGAGTCTTGTAGTTGGTGTGTTCATGTTTTAAAAGAGACATAGTTTTCTCTAGCACCTTAATTTTCTTTTGATAGTCAGATTCAGCTCTTTTAAAATCAGATTTTAAAATGTTGAAAGACTCAATATCAGATTTGATTTCCATATTGTAGTCCTGATAAAGTATAACTTTAGCTATGCAGGCTGGAGTGCAGAGATGTTCATATACCTGGGCATCGTCTGTTCTAGCCATGAGAGCTTGAGCAGGAGTCACATCCTGTACCATGAAGCTCGAGTCAACTTGTTGAACTAATGCAGCTGTTTTAGTTGACTTCTCAGCAGGCTTTGAGGTTGGGGATGTGTGAGGCCTGTGGAGTTCCAGGATTGGTATTGGGAGCCTTGCATTCCCTTGCAAAGTGACCCAATTGGTTACAGTTGTAACACTTTGCCTTGGTCTTGTCAAACCCAAACTTGCTGGTAGTTTGGGTTTTGAGGGAAATGCCTTCCAGTTCTCTTAAACAAATTCTTTGCTCTATAAGATAAAAGAGCCATCTATTGGACAATGTCCACATACTCTACATCGTCTGGACTGAAACACTCAAGATCATCAAAGCAGTAATGAAAATCACCTGAGTGTCCACTTCCTGAGACAAAGGCACAACTTTCCTGAAAAGAGTTGTGTTGAGCATGTTGAGACCTTAGAGTCTTAGGGAAAGTGATGTATGGTACAAGAGAGCAGGATGGCTGCTGGTAGGTCAGGTAATGCTGAGGTTGTGGGGGTAATGAGCCTTCAACAACCATTAAATCGTTGCTAGCAGGAAGACTCATGGGTCGGCTTGTTTGGTGGCCCTTCTTACTCTCCATCTCTAGGCGATATCCATGGAGGATGCCATAGAGTTGAGTCATGGTAAGAGTGTTCAAGTTTTTGTTCTCTTGATAGAGACACAATAGAATGTCCACTCGTTTGGAAGAGCACTCATGAACTTTCTAGTAAGATCTCTGAGTTCGGGAGTGATCTTCACAGACTGAAGTGAAGAGATAAGATACATGTACCTGAAGTAATGCTGGCTGAGGGTCTCTCCAGCAATGTGAGTGAAGTTCTCGAACTACTGCTTCAGTGAGTCCTTCTTCGAGTCGTTGGAGTTTGCATACATCTGAGCAAGTGCATCAAACAATTCTTTGGTAGTCTTGCAATGCTCGAACCCCACCATAATGGAGTTTGATATTGTAGTCATGAGAATGGTCATACCATTGCTGTTAATGTCCATCTTCTTTCTGTCTTCATCACAATAGTCCTCAACAGCTTTTTCTATCATGGCACCGTTTCCACTAGGTGAAGCCACCTTTGGCTTATACGGCCATTGACAATGGAGTTCCACATTTTGCTGTCTTGGTATCAGATGAAGCCTTCCATTCTTCTGCACCAAGATCTGAAATTTTTAGGAGTATGATGGCAGCATTTGTCATTGTTCCCATCTCTACTTCGGATTTGTTAAGGCCATTTCAGTTAGTGAGTTGAAGGGAGGAGTGAAAAATAGGTTGATTTGGATGGTTAGATCACACAATCAAGAGCCTAAAGAGCTATGATACCAATTGCAGGACCAATATTTGTCACTTAACACAATGTTTTCTCTCATACTCACCTAGAACAACACTAGGGTAAGGATAGAATCAACAAGAGTTGATCACAATATAGAAAGTAATAAAGAACACAAGAAGTAATTTTCAAGAGACTTTTATATATTACTTCTAAAGTCAATAATACAAGATTCTTACAAGTAGTATGGAATGAGTTACAAAGAGAACCTATATATAATACTACCTACAGTCGGATACACTTTGATAGCAACTAGGATCCTTTAGCTAAAGCCTATACTACAAGACTATAGTTTAAGGTATCTCGGATAAAGTTTTATCTGAGATATGGTAGTCAGGACATGTCCCTGACTTACCTTTTGTGTGTTCCCGGTATGAACGTGAACAATGAGCTTGGATCTTAGGATTCATATTGATGATAATAAAACTTGAATGATTAGATGCCAAAATAATAATGATGAAGAAGAACATGATGAACACAATGTGTTTAATGTTTGATGTTTATTGCTTTGATGTTGAAATCATCATACATGGAGGATGATGATATAATAATATTGTTGATGGAACTAATTCCCACCCTTGGTGGAGAATTATTCACCTTTAGATGAATGATATATGTTGCTATTTATACTAATCTAGCAATTACAATAATTACAAAATAAACCCTAGACTAATATTTTTTGTTGCTTTTGTTCTTCAAATCTTCAACTTTAATAATATTAAAAATCTTCAATTTCTTCAAAGGTAGAATACCCACAATACTTCCCCTAAATTGTAGATTTTTTGATGTGAATTGAAGCTTGATCTTGTTTTTTGTTGAATAGTTGTCTAAAGTCAAGAATGTTGTTGTTGATGCGGAAGCGAAATCTTCAAAACTTTAGAACAATCAATTTTTATTTTTGATTTGTGGTTATAGCTTGCTTTCATAGCTTTAAGCTAAAACCCTAATCCATATTTTCTTTTTGATATTGGTGGCCCAAATAATAAATCTGAGTCCACCTTTTCTTTTTGTTTTAATGATGGAGCCCAAGTAACAAACCCAATGGTGTTCACGAGCCCATTTGCAACCTTAGGTTGCAAACCCTAATTTAGCCTCCCTAATGTGGCCGCAAATGCCACTTTGGTTTGGCAGCCCCTTATTCGGCAAACCCAAATTAGGGCTTCCTCATTTGGCCGTAACCCTATTCGGCTGCCTTTTCTTCACGTTGCAAAACCGATTGGCACATCCATTCCTTCCACGAGTGTGGACAACGAAGACCGGACAAAACCGTGTTCATCCCTCGGCAATCGCAGTTGTGAACAAGTTCCACATTAGATCTTGTATTGTTGAATTGATTGTTGAATTACTCTTTTTAGATCTTCAATAATTTAGCAATCTAACCCTAAAATCTCATCAAAATCAATATGAATCCATCAACTCTAGCTCTAATACCAATTGTGTGTTCCCGGTATGAACGGGAACAATGAGCTTGAATCTTAGGATTCATATTGATGATAATAAAACTTGAATGATTAGATGCCAAAATAATAATGATGAAGAAGAACATGATGAACACAATGTGTTTAATGTTTGATGTTTATTGCTTTGATGTTGAAATCATCATACATGGAGGATGATGAAATATGATATTATTGATGGAACTAATTCCCACCCTTGGTGGAGAATTATTTACCTTTACATGAATGATATATGTTGCTACTTATACTTCTAGCAATTACAATAATTACAAAATAAACCCTAGACTAATAGTTTTTGTTGCTTTTATTCCTCAAGTCTTCAACTTCAATAATATTAAAAATCTTCAATTTCTTCAAAGGTAGAATACCCAACACCTTTTGTAACCAACTAAAGTTGGTAACATGTACTATCATAAAAAGGTGAACAATGGAATAAAGTATGGTTAACAACATGGCTCTTTAGTAAGAAGCCATGTAGTATCAGAGGTCTGCAGCGGAGTGTCAGAGACCATACTTGTGTCCGCTGGTTCATAGCAGTGTCTTTCGAAGGTTAAATGGCTTCGGAAGAGTAAGTACTTCCGAAGCCACTTATACTTTGAAAGAGACTGCTTCTTCCAAGGCTTGAAGACTTCTTCTTTTCATCATACTTCGGAAGTAGTCTTTAGGCTTTTCTTCTATGACATGATCTTCGGAAGTAAGCACTTGACTTCGGTAGTAGAGTTCTATCTTCAGAAGTCTATCTTTCACTTTGTCTTCGGAAGAACTCTATATCCTTCGGAAGTTCCATGTTAAGCTTCAGAAGCCCTTGCATGTAGTACCAAAATTGTCTAAGTGAATTTGATTTGGTTGCACCAGCCTTCTTCTTGATCCAACATCATATTTTTTTGGCTTATGCTTCATACAAGAACTTACAGTCTATCAGATGGGTGTCAAAACCGCATTCTTGTACGGTGAAATGAAAGAAGAAACTTATGATTATCAACCACTAGGTTTTGAAGATCCAGATCATCCTAAATATGTCTACAATTTAGACAAATCTCTTTATGACTTACATCAACCAGCTCGTGTTTGGATGCTACTTTGATTGAACATGTTAGGTCTAGTTTCATTAGATCTAGTTCATTATGTATAGTCTTAGTACTTGAATTATTATCTGTAATGAATGTTTGTAATTCATTATTAGGTATGTATTAAATATATAGGTTAACCCATTTTCGTGTGTGTTGATTTATGTATGGTTGCAGGTACAAACATTATACTCGATCAACTTATGAAATTGACCAAGTGTAAGAAACATCTACGAATGAACATTTTGTTCTTTCTTAGATATATTTCTTACAAGTAACTATTCATCTGAAGATCTTCTGCGGATGAACAACCAGAAGTGAAGAACAAGATTGCTTTGGAAGAACAAGATTGCTTCGAAAGAACAAGACTTTTGCGGAAGAACAATTCTTTTGCAGATGAACAAACTCCTACGGAAGACACTATTCCTACGGAGTCCAAACACTTGTATAATGCAAGTGTTACAAGTCAACAAGTCAACAAGGTAGTTATGCGAATCCCAAGAAATCCGATGATTCCTAAACTGACACAAATCAAATCCTAAGAGATCTGGTGTTTCCTATAACAGAAACATCATTGTCTATATATATGGATCCTAGGTTTCGATTCAAGGAGGTTGTTTTAGACGATTGATTGAGCGACAACAGAAGCAACATTATAACAATCACTTCAAAGTCGATCAATCAAACCCTAGCAGCCGTCACATCATAACATACTTTGATATCGTTCATTCATCATATTTGTAATCATTAATATGTTTTAATAAAATACATATTAATCATTAATTGTGTTTTGCTATATGTGTTTGTGAACATTTATTGATATTTAAAGTTATTGCAAAACAGTTGAACTAAATCAACGTTCATTCCGCAAACGTTGACTTGGCAATTGACCGTCATTGATAATTCCTGTTCGCGATCCTTGGACACACAGGTGGTATCAGAGCCAAGTGCTCATTGATCTAGATCGATTGATCTATCCGTGTCGGTTGTGTTTAATTGATTTTAATTTGTCAATTCTTAATTTTGTAGTTTTTGATTAACTTGTATCTATATTCATATCAATTGAATAGCAGACCTTGTTAATTTTTCTCATCAATTAACATCATGAGCAACTTCAGTGGATCATCTTACTAACCACCGAAGTTGGAAACAAAAGCAGACTTCAAGTCATGGAAAATCAAGTTCAGGAATCATGTAAACTATACTGATTCTGACTTATGGGTATCCATCACTGAAGGTCTTTATATTCCACCCACACTTGGGCGGATTATAACGACAAAAACCAACCAATCAGTACCAAAGATCTATCACCTGATGATGTCAAAAAGGTTAAAGTTGATATCAAGGCATACAGTCTGCTTAGTATGGCTTTATCTGAAGAGATATTGATCAGGTGTGAGAACTACTAAACAACACACTCCTTATGGAAGATACTCCACACTCTCTACGAAGGGAGTGATGAGATAAGAAGCATAAGGAGAGACACCCTCAGATCATAATATGAAACATTTCATCATAGTGAGGGTGAGTCCATTCCTCAACAACTTCATAGATTCATGTAGTTGGTAACTGAGATGAACATTCTGGAGTTGAAATATACCAATAAGGAATTAAACAAGAAAATGCTCCACACTTTGCCAGAAAGTTGGAAGCAAATTGTGTCCATGTTCAAGAACACAATAGATGTGAAATCAACTGGTCTAGATACTCGAGTTGCAAAAGTGGAAGCTCTTGAAATGGACAAAAAATCAAGAAACAAGAGTGTGAGAACTCATGTCTCACCCTATCACTTCAAAGAAACAAATAATGTTGGAAGTGCATTTATTTCAAATAATGAAAGTGATATTTGTGCTAGGAGTGATGATGATGAGGAACTTAGCTTTTATGCTTCTAAACTCTCAAAGAAATCATCTCAAGATAAGAAACAAAAGAATAAAGGAAGAACTGCTGATCATGAAGATAAAACTACAGCAACAGCTAAGCCTACACATTCAACCAATCCGTCAGAACCAATTACTGTGATATTGGACTCGGAAGAACAAAAAGCAGCTTTTGCAGCTTTTAGTTCCAGTTTCCAAGCATATTTGGGAAGCTCTCTAACTTTAGCAAATATCTGCCAACAAGATTTAGAAGAAATACCTCCTGATGTAGTGGAAGAAATGGACCTACAATGGCAGATGGCCATGATTGCTTATAGAGCAAAGCAATATCTTAGAAGAAATAAGAACTTGGCATTAGCAAGTAAAACATCAAAGATTGGTGTTGACAAGTCAAAGGTAAGATGCTTCAAATGCAATCTCTATGGACATTTTTCAAGAGAATGCAATCAACAGTCATATCCAGAGATGAGACAACATCAGCAGCAACAACAACATCAGATTTCACCTCATCAACAACCAAATTCTCAAAGCCTTTGCATAGACAATCTCAACTGATCGGTGCATCACCACTAGCCACCAATGAATCAGCTGGACCTAGCAACTCAAAGGAGTCAAGATTGATCATACTTCAAGATGGAACGTGTGACTGGAGTGTGTACGAAAAAGAAGTCTTGGAAGAGAATCAAGCATTGATGGCTCATATGGATCAAACAGTTCCACCAATGGCAAGAGAGGTAAAAGAAAGATTGTGTTCATTAACATGTGTTGAGTAGGTTGAACATTATAGAGTCCATGCTCAACAGTTGGCTGACAAAGTAAAAGAAACTATGATTTTGAATGAATCCCATGTTAGAGAACATAAATTGTATCAAATCAAAATTTACTCTTTGCGAAATGATTTAGAAAAATTTGTTTTTGAAAACTATATTCTAAAAGCCCAAGTTGAGCATTTGACCACTTCCTTAACAAAATCCATAGCTGATCATGCATCAACTGAAGTGAAACTTCCGAAATTTCAATTATCATCTCAGCAATATGAGAAATTACTAAATTCTCCTATTGAATCAAAGAAAATGCCTGGGTTAGGTTATAATGTTGTTCCACCTCCTATAAATGATAATATATATCTTTACCTACAACAATGACCAATACTCTATCAAATCATTTTGTGACTAGCACCAAGTTTGAAACAGAATCAACTCAAATCAACATTAACGATAAAGCTGAGGTGAGTGAGACTGAATCCTCTGAATCAGAATCTCTGTATCAAAACGATTCAGACCTTGATTATGATAATTGTGATGACTTGGATGATTCTGATGAACCTGATGTTGGTAAAGGACCATTGGTACGAATGTTCACATTAAAACTGGTATTCCAAGAGTGCTTGGAGAATCAAAGCTTCAATATCCTCCAAAGCAGAGAAACATGCTGAAGACTATCTGTAAGAGAATTGCTGAACTCAATGAAGGACTCCAAGAACTGAATCTTCAAAACGAAGTTGATAATTGCGGACCAACTGAAGAAGTATTATCTCATGCAGATAAAGGTAAGAAGAAACAAGATTCAACTAAGCAAAAGAAAAACTCTTCAGTAGATGAACTGTGGAAAGCAAAGTTGCTGAATCCGTAGAACTTCTGCGGAAGAAGAAAGCCAAATCTACGGATGAGGAATCAAAAAGAATAAACAATCAAAAGATGTTGAATCTGAAGCAACAAAAGTCATCAAAGGATAAGAAAGATTCAATTGCTGATATTTCTAGGAACAGCAAGAACAAATCGAGCTCTTCAAAAGAGAAACAAGAGCTCCCAAACTGAAGAAGAAAAAGAAGAAAGATGAGCATGTAAAGGAATCTGAAGAAATGTATTGCAAGTGGTGTGATATGACTAATCACAATACAGAAGACTGCTACTTCAGCAGTTACTGTTCCATATGCAGTATGAACAATCATATGACTTCAGAGTGTTACTTTAACAAATTCTGTGCTATTTGCAACAAAATAATCATTCAACATAGGAATGCTATTTTAACAAAAGGAACAAAAACAAAAGCACAAAGAAGTTAAAAACTGATTTGACAGAATCAGACTCTCAATCTGCTGAAAGTCAAGATGATTCAAAGAAAAGGAAGGTAAATCAAAAGCAAAAGGCAAAACCAAAGCATAAATCTTCTGAAAATGCTAAATCTATGAAGAAAACATCACGCCAATCAAAAACACCTCATAAAAAGGTGGACTTGGCCGAGAAGAAGTCAATCATCAATGATAATTTCTTTGATTATTTAGAAAAGGGATCACATGTGTCCCAATCAAAAGTAAAAGATGATGAAACCTTCAAAAGTGTAGGTTCATCTTCTAAATCAAAATATCAACCAAAGAAAGATAAGGTGAAGTAAGAATCAATGAAGAAAGAAGACTCCAAAGTTTCTGCATCAGATTCAACAGAATCATCCTCACCATCATCAAATCAAAATGAATCAACTAGATATGAAATTAATACTGAAACTTTAGGATTAATTCATAAAGGAGTAAATAGTTTAGACTCTGTTGACAAACCCAAGATCACTAAGACTGGGTTGTCACTTCTAACTGATTTATTTTTGAATGCAGGAACAATATTGGAGAGCTGACAACAAGTGGTATGTTAACAGTGGTTGTTCCAAGCATATGACAGGAAACTGTTCACTTCTCCATAACTTCAAACATAAAAATTCCTTTTATGTGGCATTTGGTGGGGATAAAATGGGAGGTAAAATTGTTGGTGAAGGGATGATAACAAATGGTGTGCTCAAATTTGAGAAAGTAAATTACTATAAAAATTTACAGTATAATCTACTTAGTGTGTCTCAAATCTGTGATCAAAATTATACCACATTGTTTGATAATACTAACTCTTACATTCTTAAGCCAGGATTTATTGTTCCAGAAGATTGGATCCTCCTCAAAGCAGCAAGAAAAGGAAACACTTATGTTTTGGATATGAACAACACTTCCCTCACAAAACATGAAACATGCCTTATATCTAAACTATGAGAAGATTTGTCTTAATTATGGCATAGAAGACTTGTCCATTCTAACATGAAGAACATGAATAAATTGATGAAAAATGATCTGGTCATTGGATTGCCAAACAAAGAGTTTCATTGCTCAACTCACTGTTCTTCATGTTACAAAGAAAAACAACATAGAGTGTCACATAAATACAAAACTATCAATTCAAACACTACACCACTCAAATTGCATCACATGGATCTGTTTGGTCCTATCAATGTGATTAGCATTGGAAAAAGGCAATACTGTTTGGTGATAGTTGATGATTTCAGAAGATTCACATTGGTCTTTTTCTTGAAACAAAAGAATGAAACATCAGAAACATAATGGACTTTGTGATCAAGATTGAGAATCAACTTGATTTAAAAGTTAAAATTTTTAGAGGTGACAATGGTACTGAATTTGTCAATTTTGAACCGGATTCTTTTGCAGGAGCAAAGGTATTGCAAGAAAATTCAGTGCACCAAGAACTCCACAACGAAATGGAGTAGCTGAAAGAAGAAACACAACTCTCATTGAAATTGCCAGAACAATGCTAGCTGATTCACAATTACCTATCACTTTTTGGGCTGAGGTTGTGAATAATGCATGCAATGTTCAAAATAGAACATTAATTGTCAAAAAACATAACAAAACACCCTATGAGATCTTATTTAAAAGAAAACCATACATAGGATATCTGAAACTCTTTGGATTTCATGTAACTATTTTAAACATGAAAGATTGATTGGGAAAATTTTCAGAAAAAGCATATGATGGTTTCTTTGTTGGATACTCTTCAACATTGAAATCATATTGGGTTTATATTCCACAACATAACATTGTGGAAGAAACTCCTAATGTGTCTTTTGATGAATCTGTATTTACAAAGTCTATTAAAGGTTCATCATGGTGTTTGACATAGATGCTTTAGCCAAATCATTTAACTATGATTATTTGAACAATGCAGGATCTGATGAAGTTATTATCCATTTGTTCCACCTCTTATGACTGAAGTTACCTTATCTGCTGATCCTCCAAGGATACCCCCATTCTCAGATGAAAACACTTCAGTAGATGCAAATACTACATTTGGATACAAACATGTTGCCCCCGGAGATGTGAATTATATGCCTTCAACAAATCCAGGCTCTCAAGTGAATACAACAAAGCTTTCCTGTCCTCACTTAATATCTGGAGAAACTCCTGCGGAAGAACAAAATTCTTCCGGAGAAGTTCCTGTGGAAGAACAAAATGCTTCTGGAGAAGTTCCCGCGGAAGAACAAAATGCTTCCGGAGAAGTTCCTGCGGAAGAACAAAATGCTTCCGAAGAAGTTCCTGCGGAAGAGCAAACTGTTTCTGGAGAAGTTCCTACGGAAGAGCAAAATCTTTCCGGAGAATTCCTATAGAAAAGCAAAACAAAATTGGAGATATCCCTGCAGCCCACACAAGAGACTCTCATGATCATTCTTCTCATGTCGAGCATTTTGATATTTCTTAAACTAACAAGCTAAGTGAATCAGTGTGAGACACTGGAAATGTGTTGGACCAAAAGAACCAATGAGCCAGATCAGAAAAACCTTGAAGTCCCACAAGACATCACAACTGCTGAACACTTGATCAGCTGTTTGACAAAGTCTGAAGATCAACAACTGAAGACTAAAATACTGAAGACTTCAACAGCTGAAGACTAAAGTACTGAAGATCACAGCTGAAGTACAAAGACTGAAGACATCAACTGATGACAACAACTGAAGTTCAAGAAGTCCAAGTACTGAAGCCTTCAGAGTTTGTCACAACAGCTGAAGAAGTATTCTTCAGTTGTTATGATGGTTTCCTTTTAGTAGTTTTATTTTCTATTTCAGTACTTGTAAAACGACTGAAGAGCATGTTCTTTAGTCATTGTTGTTCAGTAGTTTCTTTTCAGTAGTTGTAGTGATAGTTAACACTTGGTATTTTTGTAAGAAGATGTCAGCTGTTATACATCTTCAGTAGTTGTGTTAACTTTCAGTAGTTTGAAAAATATCGTTAGATGTCACTATCAAGTGACATCAGCAGACGTCACATCTCCTATATAAGAGATGTTGACCTAATTGTACGTGTGACACTTTTGCCACCACGAAAGCATATGAATGAAATATTTTATTTGCAGATTTTTCTCTCTCTATAACCGCTTACTCTTACATTGAATATCAATTGTATTCTTGTGAATTGTCTAATTCATTGTTCGAATTCCGCTGCAATACTCTCTAATCAATCACACTTAGATCACTCATCCTAACAAATCGTATCAGAGGTGGTTAATCATTGATTGATCTAACAATTGATCATTGAAACTGCTATTCGATATCTATGTTGATTGAATTAGCATATTGCAAGAATTGGTTATAGATAATTGAATCTCTGCTGCTTTTGTCATTGCTTTGAGTTTTCTTGGTTCAATTTGGTTTGTTGTGTTTTGTTCTATATTTGTTAAAACTTAATTGAATTTGGTTGAATCTGAGAATGACTACTCCTTCAAGCCTCCGATGCTGGTTAGGACTGAGTATAACATATGGCAACGAAGAATGCTTCATCACCTGTCTGTTAACAGTTCAGGTTGTTGGACATCTGTGGTACATGGTCCACACAAGCCTATGGTGAACAATACGGAAACCAATCAAATGGTTCCGAAGAAGAAGGAACAATACTCAGATGAGGATCGAAAACTGTTTGAGATTGATGCTAAAGTGCATGGTATTCTGGCCATGGCTCTGCCTAATGAAATCTATTCAGGGCTTATGCATCATGAAACTGCTCATGATCTCTGGAATGCATTGAAGGAACAATTCGGTAGAACTGATGAGGTCTTCGCAAACAACAGAGAAATCCTTGCCCAACAACATGAGATATTCTCTCATAGGAAGGGTGAGACACTGACTCAACACTTTGAGCATTTTTCCTGTTTTATCTCTGAGCTGAAAATGGTCAAACATGAATACACCAATAGCCAGATGAACAACAGATCCCTCAGATCACTGCCTGAGAGATGGGACACATACACCATTGTCCTACGCTCCAGTGCAAATCTGGATAGCCTATCTCTCACCCAACTCCATAGGAAACTGCTTACATTTGAAAGAGAGCTAGAGCAGAAAAGGAAACTGGCATTATCACGAAAGTTGACTCATGACTTTGTACCAGGGAACACTGCCTTGGTTGGTCATGAGTCAGAATATGCTGCATCTGAAAGTAATTATGATGAGCATATAGATTCTCTTCAAACAGTCCTGATCATGCATTTGTTGGTGTTGATAGTCAGTCTAGCTGTAATAGTGACAATTTGTTCTTCATCATGGATGATCTGAAGGGTATTGTTGATGATGACTTAGAACAGATGGATATTCTAAGCCAAATGGCATTGGTTAATATCAGATCTCAAAAATTCTACAAGAGAACTGGTAGGAAATTCCTTGGACTCTCTGGCAAAACCAAAGTTGGTTTTGACAAGAGTAAGTTGAGGTGTCACAAATGCCATAGGCTTGGGCACTTTGCAAGAGAGTGTAGATCATCTGGCTCTAACTCCTCTGCACCCTTTGGACCTTTCCAAGTAATATTCAACAAAACAGAGGGCAACATCCTCCTAGTACTGGTCATCATTCACAACCTATATCTCCTGCATATTTTGTCCCTCAGGGTCCAATGTCATATCCATATCCCTGCTATTACATGCCTCAGCCAAATCCAGTTCAAGCTCCTATTGCACAACAACCACAAGCATTACCAGAGCCTCTACCATCACAATCATCTCAATCAAAACCTCATCACAGCTTCTTCACCCCTGGCACTGTTGACTGGAGCAGTTTACCAGATGATCTCTCTGGTAATGAGCATTTATTTGTTGGTGTTGGTCAACATGGTGGTGAACATCCTTTTGGGAATCTTGCTCTCATGGCCCTGGAATCTACTGAGAGTTCATGCTCCAATGCATCTTCTTCACAGGTAACCCAGGTATCCTCTGAGGCTAAGGCCAAGCTTTGTTCTGAATCTTGCATAGATGCATTATCTCTATTAGAGAGGCAAATGTAGCTTTAATAAATCAAAATTAGAACTTGAGCAAAACCTTTCCAAAAGAAAAGCTAAATATGAGTCTGTTATTAAGGATACAGATGATGAGATTTATAAGCTTAAATGCCAATTAAATGATGAAAAGGCTAAGCTAGAGGTCATTCTTAGGACCATAGAGACTCAAAGAAAAACTTGCAGTTACCCAAGTTGAGTGTGACCGCTGGGTGTCATCATGCAAGGGATTTAAAATGCTGCCTAGCAAGCAATCTGCTTCGAATGTGAAGTTTGGAATTGGTTACAACCACATTGCACCACCAACAGATTTTACTCCAAAATCAATAGTAAAATCTGAAGGTGAAAGCAATTTCCAAACCACATCATCATGTGCATCATTCTCAAGTGATCTCCCAAAATCACAAGGTGAAATTAGTGTTGATACCTCAGCAAATCAATTAGCTGATGGGTTAACTACTGATAAGCACATGAAGCTGAGTACTTCAGATGTTGTCCCTCAAAGTACCTCAAGTACTAAAGGGCAAGTTACAACAACTAAAAAGCATTTCAAATAAGCTGAAATAAAAGGTTTAAAAGCTGCTGATAAAGAACAGCTGAAGAACAAGTCTTCAGTTATTACAGATACTTCAGTACTAAACAAAAGTACTGAAAGGAGGAAAGTACTGAAGAGCACACCTTCAGTAGTTTCCACATTAGCAGTTGATCAATCGAAGATGAAGAATAATCCATGTGAAATATGTGGTAAATTCAATCATCTTTCTGATGAATGTTGGTACAAAAAGGCTTCCAAATTCAACAGAGATAAGCTCATTAAAATCCAGATGGATGAAATGAAAACTGAGTTTGAGACCAAGTTTGTACCACAATCATCCCAATGTGATAACCCAAGACTTCAACTAAATCCAAAAAGAAAGATAGGGTTCATCACAAAACAGTGATAGTACTCCTAATGATAAACATCAGACTAAGTCTATGAATTTTAAGGAGGAAATGATGGGTCACAGGAACTCATCAAACACAAGTACTGATATGTCACAAGAGCTGAAAGCGTTGGCTACAAATCAGACACAACTTGTTATGATGGTTCAGCATTTGTTGGGGAGAGTTAACCAACTAGATGCACCTGTGATCAAACCACTGAAAAGGCATTCCAAGCCCAAATCCAAGGAATCCATTTCAGTACCATCTCCTTCTTCATTAGCTGTTAATCATAAGAAACAAGTTATGGTTACATCTATTGATAAAAACAGACCCAAAACCAAAAAGGTTTGGGTCTCTAAACCTAACTAGTTAATTTGATGAATGCAGGGTTCTTCAGCATGCCAAAGGAGCATCTAGTATGTGGACAGTGGAGGATCTATGCATATGACTGGGAGCAGTTCTCTTCTTAATGACTACTCTCAAGGAAAGAAGGGATTCATTTCATTTGGAAATGATGCCAAGGGTTACATCATTGGGAAAGGATTTGTGTCTAATGGACAAATCCGTTTGATGATGTTAACCATGTGGAGAATCTCAAGTATATTTGTTGAGTGTCAGTCAGATGTGTGATAAGGGCATGTTGCACTTTTAACAAGCCAGAACTGCAGGATTCTGTCTTCCCAAGTTCTGAGGTGATTGACAAGGTATTGGATGAACATACTCTCCTGAAGGCCAACAGGATTGGAAGAGTATATGCCTTGGATTTGTCAAAGAAGATTGATTTGAAGGGTCATCCATGCCTGTTCTCCAAAGCCCTCCTCAGGAATCTAAACTGTGGCATAGAAGGCTGGGTCATGTTAATCTCAAAAACATGAATCAGCTGATCCACAATAGTTTAGTGAGAGGTCTACCATGAAGGAGTTCCACTTTGATGAAACCTACACTGCTTGTTTAAAAGGAAAACATCACAAAGTCTCATTTCCTCCTATTGAAGAACCTAAGTCCAATGCCTGCTTGCAGTTTACTGCATATGGATCTATTTGGTCATGTAAGAGTGATGAGCATGGCAAAGAAGAAATACTGTCTGGTAATTGTGGATGATTACTCAGATTTGTATGGACTTTCTTTCTGCATTCAAAGGATGAGGTTGCTCAGAAGATTATAACTTTGTGTTGTATGTTGAGAAGCAGTATTCCCTATCTGTCAAGTGTATCAGAAGTGATAATGGAACAAAATTCAGAAACCATACACTTGATGATTTTTATCTCTCAAAGGGAATCAAGAGGCAGTTTAGCATCCCAAGGACTCCAGAACAAAATGGAGTAATAGACAAAGAACAGGACCTTAATTGAAGCTGCAAGGTCTATGTTGGCTGACTCTGGTTTGCCATTGACCTTTTGGGATGAAGCTGTCAATACAGCTTGCTATGTGCAAAATAGAGTGTTAGTAAATCAGAGGATTATGAAGACTCCATATGAAATTCTACATCATTTGGCTCCTTTGATTCATTTTTCAGAGCCTTTGGGTGTCCTTGTTTCATTCTCAACACAAAGGATCAACTCCACAAATTTGATCCTAAGGTGGATGCAGGGTAATTTGTTGGTTATTCATCTAACTTGCAAGGCATACAGAGTCTTCAACTGCAGAACAAAGATAGTTGAAGAGACTCTGCATGTGAAGTTTAATGAATCTCCAATGGACAAGATTCCACAAAACCCTATGGAGTTATTTGATTGGACATACTCCAATATTCCTTATCACCTCCAACTGTTGCAGATCATGTGGATAAATCATCTTCTGCCATGTCTTCCACCTGGTGGTACTGAAGATGATGATATCAGTACCACCTTTTCAAGTTTAGTGACCACTTGCCTGAGTCTGCTAAACTTGATGTTCCTGTAGCTTCAGTAGCTCCATCCACAACAAATGCTGATGAGATTTCCGATTCCTCTACATCATTTGACTTGCCATCTAATACTTGGTTTCAAGAATCTGGATCAACATCAGCTGTTGCTGAGCATGCTACA